>VYZU01052117.1:84030-113758 GCA_013401355.1 Ceyx cyanopectus
TCATTAGCTGCTGATGTTGGATAATGGGGGATATTTTTAAGCCTGTCTTACTTCAGCTAAATATATATAAGGGAAGAATATATACAATAAAGAGGGAGAATGAGTACTAGAGCCCACAAGGTGCTTATCAAGGGATTCTATTACCAAAGTTCATACCTGGGCTGCTCATTTCTGCAGCACCATCTGACAGGAGCTCAATTTTCTTTGGTTCATAACCAAAGCTATTACAAGTCCACTGAGACTTGTGTTTAGTTCAATAATGACATTCTTTTTATGACTACAAGAAACACTTGTACAGGTCTGAACACATTAAGATGCTCATCCACCCTGGAGATAGGATTGGACCAACCTTTTATTTGATTCATTGAAATAATCTTTCCAAATGCAAAGCAGATGCTAAAAGAAAAGTCAGTGGAAAAAAGCACATTTTGCAGCAGGATTTAAAAAATCTTCAATAATACTGTCCAGTGGATACACACCTGATACCTCCACAGTCATGATCACCTGGCTGCCATCCATCACCTTGAGGTCACTCAGGCCTTTAAGGAAGATTGGGGCAAAAGTCTTGTTTAACTTGACAGCCTGTGCACTTTCTGCCTTCTTGCTGCTCTTCTTTTCTGGGGAGTCAAGAACAAAAAGAGGCTTTTACTGAAAAAAGTAAAATATATATATTTTATATAAAATAAATATATATTTTATATAAAGCTCATCCCAGTTCCAACCCCCCCTGACCAGGGGACACCTCCCACTAGAGCAGGTAGATTTTCCCCAAGCTCAGGTGAAAAATAAAAAGCCCCAACAACTCATAACCAACAATTCCATGCTTTTAATCACTACTAAATTCACCTAAAAATCCTAAAAGGTGTTTTACAAGTTCCTGTTCTCACGATGGATGACTTAGAAATGTAAATTATAGGATTTAGATGACTTAGGATGACTTAGAAATGTAAATTATAGGATTCACCACTCTGTGAACCTACAAACCACTGCAATTATGAGATATCAATATCAAAGGGGTCTGAGTTCACCATATTCCTCACCTGTATGGTACACCAGACCAGGAAAGATACTCCTGCTCTAATAACTTGAGCAAACACCCTTCTGAAGCCAAATTAGTGATCATGGCCAAATAAAAAAGTCACAAATATTTATTGGTCACTTGGAGACACTTTGTGTTTTGTTTAGCTTCAGCTCAGACATCTTACATCTTGCCTTTAAAATGCCAACCCTACTTGCTGTCCATCCATGAAAACAGCTTTATCTTGCTCATTCCTACCTTCAAAGGTGTAAGAAAATCATCCAAAATAAAATAACAGCAACCCAGAGTGCCAGGCTGCAATAAAACACTGAAAAACTGAAAGCACCTCCCAGAGCAACTCCACTGAAGCTCAAGGAGGCCAAAAGTGAAGCTTGTCTCAGGGTTATTTGAACTGAATGTAAATTTGGAAGCTGCCTGGAAAGGAAGTTTTCCCTTTTCTCTAGGAAAGCTTTTTCTAGCCAAAACCTCCTCGTGCTGGCTTCTGCTGCAGGTTTTTTTCTTGGCACTGAGCAGTGAGCCACTGATGGATGTGAGAATGGAAAAGTGGGACTGACAGAGACCCACTCAGCTCAGTGGGATGTATTTCCTACTCTGAAATGCCTGGCTCCCCAGAGCACCTGCTTCTAAGTGACCAGAAGTGGAGAAAGCAGCCCCGAGGGCTGAGGAAAAACTAAAAAAGTAATAAAATCATAGAATCATAGAAATATGTGCTGCAGAAATTAAAGTTTCATGTGCTGGAATAAACCCACCTCCTTCAGAGAGCTGCATGAACATTAAAAGGAAGCAAGCAAATAATTCACAGTAATTGTGTATATGACTCAGAAACACAACAGGAATACAAAACATGTTTTCTGGTGAGACCTACTGCTCTGAGGGGCATGAGGGGGATTTACTGGGGTTGCAAGCACTGGTCACTCATAATATGAAGTCTGAATACAGGAGGAGAAGAAACAAAGGCAATGGCACAACCATTCTCCCTTAATTTAAAAATATATGTATTTTTTAATGGTGAGCTCTAATCTTATACCACTTAATTCAGCAGTGTATGAACAATAACATATGTTTATTGTACCAACAACTCAAGTAGAATATCACAAAAATGGTCTAATTTTTTTTAGAACTAAAAAGACTGATATTCTAATCCATAAATGCTATTTATTAAAAAAAAAATGGCTTCATTTTATGCAACATTTCTTCTGTTACTTAAAATTTGATATCACAGACTTAGAAAACAAAATTACTGACTACCAACAACTTGCTTTTTTTTGCAGATGCTTGACACAGGACAACTCAGTGAGTTTTAGATATTAGTTTTATTTAGTCTTAGCCTAAAATCATTGCTTTTTCTCAGGACAGAATCGTGCAGAGGCCAAATTGCAAAGCCTGAATGTGAAATATTTTCACTTTCTTCTGAAGCAAGTGAATGCTTTGAGTTGTTTGTTTATTCCATAGCAGCAGGCACGGCTCAGTGCTCCTCTGCTGAAGGATTTAGCATCTCACCATGAGACAGCAGGGCTGCACATTTTCTCTGCTTGCTTCATGGCTTCATCAATTTTTTACCCTTTACAGCTCTTGTTTGGAAAAAAAACAATCAATTTGATTTTGGAGGATGCTTGGGAAAAGAAGGGACACTGCTTATTCAAGGTGAAGCAAATAACTCCCTATTTATGGTGCAGAGATACCCTGTGATAAAACACTTGGCTGCTGATTTTGCCACAGAAGCAGTAAAGGGAAAACCATGTTGACACCAAACCAAAGCACAGCAGGCTCTGTTTGCTAAAGGGCAGCTTCAGACAGTGTAAAAAACTTGGAATTTCATGTTCCCTGGCCACAGGGACTTGCACCAGGAAACTGGAGGGCAAGGAGATAAGAAGAGGCCACAAAAACAAGCAAGCTACACACAGAGAAAGGGCAGGAGCAGGGATTGCTTTGCCTCACTAACTGCCTGGGTGGGTGATGCCAAAGCAATTATGATTTTCTCCTGCTTAGAGATCCCTGAGTTCTCAAAGGCTCTCCTAAAATGAGGAGATCAAGGAGTTTAACAGCATTGAGACAGAGCTGTGGCCTGACCCAGCACATGAGCCCAGCTGGAGCATCCTCTGGGGGGCTCTGGCTTTCTGGGGGTCTCTGCAAAAGCCAATATATAGGGGGAGAGATTAAAAGTCCACCACAATGGTCCCACTTCCATGCTTCCTATGGTTTCTGCCTTTCCTCAAGCTTTAATATGCATGAATGTTGGGAAACAGCAAGTAATGAGATGCACAGCTCAGTGGGAAACACTGTGAGAGACCAGAAATAGTAAGCAAAGCATTTCAGGGGTACCTTATATATCCACATATGTTTTCTCCAAAGCAAAAGTGATATAAGCTTTTCCCACAGCACTGCCTTACCCCTAAGGGTTCCTTTTTTTTTTTTTTATTAGAAAGATATTCTAATAAGTATCCAAATTTATGCTTAAAAAAGCCACTTAGTGCATTAAATCCACAGAGATTAAGGAGAATTTAAACTCTTCTGGCTTCTTACAAAAATACAGCATGTTTGGATGGCAATGGGAAAAGAGACAGATTGCTTTTGATACACAACTACTCTTTTCTTGGGTGTGTGTAAGCCAATCTATCCACAGTGACCATATCCAACATTTGTTTATCTACTAACCTGCATTAATTGACATTTAAGGTGGCAAAAAATGCTCTATTATTTGACTTTCCCCAATCCAGGCTTTTAAGTCCTTGCAGAAATGTAACCTCCATTATCTGCAGACTGGAAATTAGCACAAGAGGAGTTGTGATGTTACCTGTGGGACTAATCTAAAATACACTTGAATTTTTCCAATCCAGGCACCTGGAGCAGAACTTGGTGTTTGAACTCTACTGTAAATATCTATATATTGTAAGCAAAGGTCTGTTGTTATGTTGGTGTATACAGAAAAGAATTGGAAACTCCTTGCTTCAATAAACAGCTAACCTACTATAATCCAAGTGTGAAACATATCATCTAACTGCAAATATGCAATTATTTACTTTCTAAGGTTAAATGTATAGCTACATCTATAGATTTTCTCTGAGAGAAGGGAAAAAAAAGAATCAATAACTGCACTGGGGAGTTTCCACTCCTAGATTTGCTGTCGAAAGTGGCATGAAGAAGATGCAGAGTGGGATGCAAACCTTACCATGGTCTCCAAAGTCCAGAGCTGGGTTAAGAGTTAATTTATGGACAGCATCTATCCAGTAAATGTTTATTTGCAGCAAGCACTGCAGAGGTGTTCAATGAAAGCTGAAGGAAGAGCAGCCCCAGCACTTCAGGGCAGTCACTCAGAGCCAGGACATCAAGTCAAGGACATCAGGAAAAAAGAGAGAGTTTGCTGCCTGAGGGTCAGAGCACTGCAAACAACACTCACTGTTTAGTCTTAGGAGAGACTTAATTACGCTGGAGGAAGCAGTTTGCCAGAATCAGGTGGTTGCCTGCCAAACATCCCCTGGGCTGAGCAACATTTACCATTTATGGTGCCTGAGTCTTGCTGGGGCTCAGGGGCCAGTAAATCAACTGAGCTGAGAGAATGCTTAACTCTGTGGCAGCAAGCTGGGGGAGAGAGGCAGGAGATGCCACTAAAGCCTCTCAAATCAACACTGCTGTTCACACGCAGACCTTGATCTTCAAAAGACTTTCCCTGCTCCAATATTTGCCCTGGAAATAAATCCAGCTGTTAGCAGGTCTCACATTAACTCCCATCCTGTCAACTCCAGAAATAGCAGATGCTGTAAGGCAGAAAATGGATTTTAGGGCACTCAGCTGTCTGCCTGTGAAGTATTTTTCTGTCTCAAGCTTGAAGAGATATGGTGAAAATATTTTCTGCAGGTTTTCCAAGAATTCCAAACTTCATTTACACCAGCATGAAAAAAGATGAGACCTCTAGATTCTTGAGATGCAGGGACATTTCTGCTATATTAAGATCTCAAGCTTTACAACTTAACTTGTGAGGATGAGATGCTTATGTGACCCAGCAGTGCTCTTTGCCATCTACCTCCCATCACTTATTTCTGCAGCTATAATCTGTTTTTTTTTTTAAATGGAAGGCAAGATTTAAATCACCAAATCTTCAGCATTTTAACTTCTGTTTTATCTGCTGCATTTACTTGGCAGCTCACAGCATTTGAAAGAGGTGCCACTCCAGAAATCCCACTGTCAAAAGTCTCAGTGTTCCAGTAAGAATGATGATTCAGGGGAAACAGTCAAAATAGAACAGACTATTGCAGCTGGAAGGGACCTGCAATCATCACCTAGTCCCCTAGCTTGGGTTATCAACAACCTCTCCAGGAGCTTGCAGTGTTTCAGCACCCTCTCCTTAGAGAAATGCTTCCTACCAGCAAGTCAGAACCTCCCCTGATGGAGCTCTGAACCATTCCCACATGTCCTGTCACTGGATGCCAGGGATCAGCACCTCCCTCTCCACTTCTCCTCAGGAAAAAATCTCATTTTGAGAGTGCAGGGGGCAGAGACCTGAAGCAGCCAGCTGAGCTCTGGGCAGATCTCTGTGCAGTCAGCTGACCTGATTCCTCAGGACACTGTCACCAGGAGTTTTTGCAGCTGAAGCAGTGTTTGTGTTCAGAGCTGTCTGCCTTACTAATGACTAAGCCTGCTTGAAAGTTATTTACATCAAGTAATTGCTCTTTTGTCAGTGCCACAGACAGCAACTCCATGGAAGGCATGAGACTCTGTGTATCTACCTAAGGTGGCTCAGCTGGCCCTCAGCTAACAAATTCCCTGGCATCAGACACCAGAATGACATGGAGAACAGCAAAGGTACTTCACACACATGAGGTCAAGCCAGGTGAGCACTGGAGGGCAAATGTGCACACTGTTGAGGCAGAATTTCACCTTTACATGCACTGCCTGGTGTTTGTGGGGCTGCCCAGGTAGAATTCATCTGAATATAGAGATACCACTTCCATTAAAACTAAATAAATACATAGAGATGTGCTGCAACCAAGTGAGAAGTCTGAGCAAAATGCAGTTCCATTTGTTAGACTGCACTGCAGAAACTCACCTTCAACAACTTGCCATGCTCACAACTCCTCTGCTCATACAAGAATCTTCTGTAAGTGAATTATCCATGAGCTTGTTGCACTGGAGGGTGTATTGATTTGTTTGTATATATGTTCTACATCTGTTCAAACACACCTCCCACTAATCAAAGTGCTGAAGAGAAACAAAAGATAACCAAGTAGGCACAGAAATATCCTTAAATCCCTTCCTGCCTCTACAATGTTAATTCTACCATTAGAAAGGTGTTTAAAGATGCATTTCACTTTTGATTTGGAGTTTAAAGGCAAATATCAATCCCACAGGAACTCTTCTGTGTGACTTTGAGGCACTAGAGATCAGGAGCTTAGATGTTAGAACAGGTCACTTGCAGCATGCAGTCAAATCACCCAAGATATCATGGGTTTTTAATTGGTGCATAACCATACTAGATTTTTCCTCCTTGGCTACTCCATCTGATGCATCATGACTGATGGTCCACAGGAGACTGGAATAACCACTGGCTCTTTGTCATTTCTTTAGCAATATTTGCACTCCAAGGCAGAGCTCTGGTGGTTTCCACTTTGCAGCTGAAGCTTTTGAGTGTCACAGAGTCAGGCAACCCAAGCTGGGAGGGTTTGGTCAATGCAGGGTTATTCCCAAGAGTGTTATAACAACCATCTGTTTTCTGCTGCATAATAGCTTAATTTTCACTGCCTTTGAGCACTTCACAGCTGAGCAGGCCATTGGATGGCAGGGTGGGTTTTTTCTCCTCTTTCTTCTCTTTAAATGACATTTGTTTTCTCTCAGCATCCCATCTTTGTTTGCCATTTAGAAGAAATATTACTGCAATTCCTGCCATTTCACTTGTGCTCATTCTACAAGCACTCATCCCTCATTTGCACCCAAATTTGGTTCCCCATGCACTGGAAAGGCTTTACATCAAGACCATGTCTTTAGAGGATGCTGTTTATATTGATGCCACAAATCCTGCATCATTAAAAGCTTACACATGTGTGGAGCTTTTGTCCTTCAGTTTTGGGCTCCTTGTGGCTCACGGCTCTCATTCTGTTCCCCATTTGGTACCAAGGTGCTGAAAGAAGGCCATTTTTAGAGGAAAAAAAGCAGTTTAGTCACTCAAGGATTACAGCTGTTGGTGATCCACAGAGGGTGCTGGACACAGCACTTTGGGGCTCTCTTGGAAGCACCAGAATCTTTGATGCTCATGACACCTTCCAATGCAAAAAAAACCTTTCCCTGAGTGCTCTGATACCATCTCTTACCTAGCCAAGTGGTCCCACCAGGCTACAATGCCTTTTGGATATGTAAAAAGATGAAACTTGTGTATTTTGGGAAGTCTTCTGTTTATGTTATGCTTGAAATACAGCAAAATGCTTTCAAATAAATAGCAATTTGAATAGTTGTCACAAATATTTCACCAGTGTAGGCAAGCAAGACATGTTTCACTTACCTTTGGCAGAAATAGATAGCTCAGAGAAACAAAGCTCTAGCCTCCCTTGAAATGAAGCCTTCCAAGAGGCTGGTTGTTGTAGTGATAACCTTGTTTACAAGATTATTGTCTAAGAGAGGTCATTCTGAGATAGAAATAAACCCAACCAACCCACGACCTACAAACAACACCTCAGTTGACTGGAAAACAATCCTACCTGGAAGCCTTTCTTGCACCTGGTTATATTTGATGGTCCCACTAGATGGAAGAGTGGCAGGAAGAAAAGGAACTGGTTTTCCAGAAAGCATCTCTGCTGAGCTGCTTGCAGCAGGGGCTGTGAGAGGCTTTCAGGTGACTCTAATCTGCTTGTGCAGTGCTCAATGAACGACTGCCCTAAGCCGATTGGGAGGGCTGCAGCCTTCCCAACATAGACACTCCAACCAACCCTGGCCACCCACTGGAGGGGGAGAAAGGGGGACAGATGTGAACCCTGCTGTCAGGGAGGGAGAAAGGAGGTCAAGAGGCAGGAGCAGCAGGATTCAGTGACTCTTGTCAGCAGTGGGTTAACCAGCAGAGTTAACCACCCCTGTATGACATTCAGCTGGGAGCATCCTCAGCTGTGCCACTTACTGCCACCACTTGTCTTGCCCAGATGCTCTTAATTGTGGCAGCTACAGCCAAGCATTAATCATCCAAACTCAATTAACTCCTCACCTGAGCTTCCTGTCCATGAAACAGCAATGGAAAAGTTCAGCCACCCTGATAAACAGCTGATATTAATAATATTAATATTCAGTTTTGGTATACACAATCACCATCAGTATATAATCACTGAGCTATTCAGGTGACCTGAATGCACCCTGCATTTCCCTCTTAAGGAACTGGTTGCTTGTTGGTTGGGGTTTTTTTCCAATTGGGATGCTCAATATATTTTAAAAATGGCTTGTATGCCAATTAAAACAATATGAAAATGGGAATATTGAATGGGAACAACACCCCCATTGCCTAGCTTGCACAAACAAGAACAGAAACAACTCAGTCATGCACAGATTGATTAAAAAGTAGAAAAAAAGACTTGTACATGAGCCCCAAAGCTTCTCAAATTCTGATTTTCCTGTGTTTAGAAAATGAGGTGTGAAGTTTAAAGGAAGCAAATCAGGGTTTCTGTCATTGAATGTTTGAATAATCTGGACCATGCTTCTGACTTTTCAGTTTTTCTTCATTAGACTAATTAATGTACATTTTATCCAGTGCACCCCACTGCCTGGGACAAACAGGTTCTCATGATGAAGACATTTGGAGGCTGTTTTGTCACAGAAGAGCTGCTCATTCTCTGGAGCTGCTCCCTACCTGTATTTCAGCTGCAAGCAAGCTCTGCCCCAGGGAAGAGAGCTGTCAGGATTCACTCTGCTTAGGCCTTNTGGACACAGCACTTTGGGGCTCTCTTGGAAGCACCAGAATCTTTGATGCTCATGACACCTTCCAATGCAAAAAAAACCTTTCCCTGAGTGCTCTGATACCATCTCTTACCTAGCCAAGTGGTCCCACCAGGCTACAATGCCTTTTGGATATGTAAAAAGATGAAACTTGTGTATTTTGGGAAGTCTTCTGTTTATGTTATGCTTGAAATACAGCAAAATGCTTTCAAATAAATAGCAATTTGAATAGTTGTCACAAATATTTCACCAGTGTAGGCAAGCAAGACATGTTTCACTTACCTTTGGCAGAAATAGATAGCTCAGAGAAACAAAGCTCTAGCCTCCCTTGAAATGAAGCCTTCCAAGAGGCTGGTTGTTGTAGTGATAACCTTGTTTACAAGATTATTGTCTAAGAGAGGTCATTCTGAGATAGAAATAAACCCAACCAACCCACGACCTACAAACAACACCTCAGTTGACTGGAAAACAATCCTACCTGGAAGCCTTTCTTGCACCTGGTTATATTTGATGGTCCCACTAGATGGAAGAGTGGCAGGAAGAAAAGGAACTGGTTTTCCAGAAAGCATCTCTGCTGAGCTGCTTGCAGCAGGGGCTGTGAGAGGCTTTCAGGTGACTCTAATCTGCTTGTGCAGTGCTCAATGAACGACTGCCCTAAGCCGATTGGGAGGGCTGCAGCCTTCCCAACATAGACACTCCAACCAACCCTGGCCACCCACTGGAGGGGGAGAAAGGGGGACAGATGTGAACCCTGCTGTCAGGGAGGGAGAAAGGAGGTCAAGAGGCAGGAGCAGCAGGATTCAGTGACTCTTGTCAGCAGTGGGTTAACCAGCAGAGTTAACCACCCCTGTATGACATTCAGCTGGGAGCATCCTCAGCTGTGCCACTTACTGCCACCACTTGTCTTGCCCAGATGCTCTTAATTGTGGCAGCTACAGCCAAGCATTAATCATCCAAACTCAATTAACTCCTCACCTGAGCTTCCTGTCCATGAAACAGCAATGGAAAAGTTCAGCCACCCTGATAAACAGCTGATATTAATAATATTAATATTCAGTTTTGGTATACACAATCACCATCAGTATATAATCACTGAGCTATTCAGGTGACCTGAATGCACCCTGCATTTCCCTCTTAAGGAACTGGTTGCTTGTTGGTTGGGGTTTTTTTCCAATTGGGATGCTCAATATATTTTAAAAATGGCTTGTATGCCAATTAAAACAATATGAAAATGGGAATATTGAATGGGAACAACACCCCCATTGCCTAGCTTGCACAAACAAGAACAGAAACAACTCAGTCATGCACAGATTGATTAAAAAGTAGAAAAAAAGACTTGTACATGAGCCCCAAAGCTTCTCAAATTCTGATTTTCCTGTGTTTAGAAAATGAGGTGTGAAGTTTAAAGGAAGCAAATCAGGGTTTCTGTCATTGAATGTTTGAATAATCTGGACCATGCTTCTGACTTTTCAGTTTTTCTTCATTAGACTAATTAATGTACATTTTATCCAGTGCACCCCACTGCCTGGGACAAACAGGTTCTCATGATGAAGACATTTGGAGGCTGTTTTGTCACAGAAGAGCTGCTCATTCTCTGGAGCTGCTCCCTACCTGTATTTCAGCTGCAAGCAAGCTCTGCCCCAGGGAAGAGAGCTGTCAGGATTCACTCTGCTTAGGCCTTTACATGGCCCAAATTAGCTTCACCTTGATTAACTTAGTTTCTCCACAGAGGTCCTAACAGATCTACCCCAATTCACTCACCCTTCAGCTCACTGCTCACTCCAGTGAGCTCAAATTGTTAATATCTTGATTAAATAAGCAGAATGCTGATTAGTTGTCAGTTTTTTAGCCCTCCTGCTCCATCCATCTGAGGTGTGGGGGTGTTTCTGACACGGTGCCAAAAGCCTCCTACAGAGAGCTGAGCACCCTCAGCTTTTGCTCATGCAAAGCCAAGGAAGGGCTGAGGTTGCTCAGCACTGGGCAGGATGCATCTGGCTTCATCAGAAAGGGAACACAAAGCCAACCATAAATGAATCTGAGCCTGGTGACTTAGAAGGAATGCTATGCCCAGGCCCCAGTGCACTGGGAGCACTGGGATAAAAACCCCTGCCGTGTGTTTCACAAGACAAAGGCAAATTTGCTTTGGCAAAACCAGAGCAACAGGCATTCTAAAGGACAAAGAATGTACTAAAGATGATCAGAAAAAGACATGTGGGCAGGGAACATCATCTACAAGCAAGTATCACATTGTTCAGACACAAGGTTTTTTGTCATGGTTGTGTTTTCTCCCTTTGGATGGTCTGCCCCTGACTATTCTGATTTTTGTGAGGTTAATTTCATTTAGAAATGGTTTTTTTTTAGTTATCTGTGAGGTTAATTTCATGTACAAGTGGCTTTTTTTGAGTTTTTTTGTGAGGTTAATTTAATTTAGAAGTGGCTTTGAGTTTTTTGTGAGGTTAATTTCATTTAGAAGTGGCTTTGAGTTTCTCATAAGGTTAATTTCATTTAGAAGTGGCTTTTTTTTTGAGTTTTTTGTGAGGTTAATTTCATTTAGAAGTGGCTTGGTTTATTTTTCCTTTGAAAAATAAATAGCTTTTTACTGTTAAGTCAGACAGTTGACTCCAGGTAGAGCTTCCCCAGTGTGCAGAGCAGAAATGAGACCCTTGCTGCATTAGAATACAAAGCCCAAAGTGGCAAGCTGAAGTGAAATGCAGATGCAGACAGACTCAGAGATGTGTCCAAGGGCAGCAGTAGCAACTTCAGAAACAAAAATAAAGCTGAATTCTGACACTGATGATTTGCCAAGAACATCCATTCCTTCTTAGCTTAAATAGAAATTACTTTTCACATACAAAAGGAAAATATTTCTCTAGCAGTGAATGAACAAACAGAGCACTGAATGGAACCTGGAAACAAAAGGGAGCTGGAGAGAGATGGGTTACAACTGAGGAAGTTTTGACAGACTTCATTCCAAAAATCAGTGTGTGGTCAGGAGAGGCTTTTAGAAGTTTTCTCTCTCCATAGACATGGATTTATTTCCTGCTCTAACCTGTCTGCAAAGTGTTCAGAGAAGCCTGAGCAGCAGCACTAAGAGGCTCAGCTGTAACTGTGATGCCAATAGGCATTTGTAAGGGGGCCTGACAGAGCAAATCCATGAGCAGATAAGCAGTTTGGAAACACAGCTGTAAATTTAGTGCTGCATCTGGCAGGCAAATCCACACCAATCTGAGTCCTGGGGAAAATTCCTGTACTCCTCATGGCAACAGGGGCATCATGAGGTTTAGGGAGGAAGAGGAGGGGACACCTAAAGCTGTAAAAATGGCTTTACAGCCACTGTCATGCACATTATTCATTCTGCTCTTGTCCTCCTGCACTCCAGAACTCCCAGAAAATAAGAATGGGCTGCCAAACAGAGGAGCTACCTCCCCACAATGGCAATGCAGCACGAGAGCCCCAGGCTAGCTGAAGTACAGGAGTAATCCAACCCTGTGCAGCAGCCACTGTGCAGCCTGAAATAGCTCAGCAGAGTACACAAGGCCAGGGAAAGGCTGGGTCACTGTGGCTCCCACGTTAGCATGGTGTGGCAATCCTAAAATAACTCACACTTAGGGAGAGAAGAACTGTCTTTTTGGTGTCTGGGTTGCAGTGAAGAATCAGCAGGTCCTGTGTGAGAGAGGTGGAGTGCTCTTGATTGGCCCTTAGCTAATGCAGGTGAAATGCTTCAGAGGAATTAGAAATGACAGCCTGGAGAACAGATTAGTTTCAGGATTATTTTAAATGAGTGATTTTTTTCTACTTTGTGCCTTTTTTTCATGGAGGGAGGGCAAGAAGTGGACAACCTCCTTATCAATTTAGCAATCAAGAAATTAACTGGTAGGTTCAGCAGAATATTTTGTTTTCATCTTAAGCTCGTCTAGGGTTTTAAGTGGATTCATGCAGACAGAATAGGGGCAGGCACATCACTGAGGAGCTGTGGACAAACACCACAGAAGCTGGCAATTCTGATGCCACAGCAGGAATGTTGGCATAACACTTATTACTTTACATTTCATCTGCACACACCTCCAAAGGGGAGAGAAAGAAGCCAGCTGCCAACAGCTTGAATAAAACATGGAATCCACTTACAATCACCTCCAGTAAGGATCCAAGAGTTAAAAATCCAAAGCAAAGCAACACATGATAGCTGATACCACTGCAGTACCTACAGCAGGCTGAGATATTCACCTCTGACTGTGACCTGAGCACTGCAGGATGCCTGTCCTATGTTGTTTTCAGCCAGGCAGGTGTAAATGCCATCATCTTCTGGCAGGGCATCTTGGACAGTCAGT
The DNA here is from genome assembly GCA_013401355.1 of Ceyx cyanopectus. NCBI lineage: Eukaryota > Metazoa > Chordata > Aves > Coraciiformes > Alcedinidae > Ceyx > Ceyx cyanopectus. The sequence continues at coordinate 97,303 of VYZU01052117.1, forward strand.
TTGGCAACTCCATCTTCAAAAGTGGAATGGGCATACTGGATTGGCTGGTCTGCAGGAAGAAAGAGAATTCTCTGAGCATAGCAGCCCCAGGTTTCAAAAGCACAGCTTGTTTGCAGTGGATGCCTAACAGCAGCCAGTGTGTTCAAGTGCAGAGCCAAATCTCATTCTCTGCTGCACAGCCACTGCTCTCTAGTGACCACAAACTGCAGCACCCCGAGCAAAAAGCAGTTAAAACAAAACAGCAAAAGCTGTTAAAGAAGCTCATTTGAAGAAAGCAGCTGTTTGTGTTGGTTTGGAACATGCTTCAGTGTCAGTGGAGACTGGTTAGAGTGGCCTTGCTGTTGTCTCAGGAACTGTCATCAATCTCAGCCTTACTTTCTGAAATGCTCCTGCAATCTGTTTTTCCCAATATTAAATAGTTTCCACTACTGACTCATCCCTGGTTGCCTTCCCAGTGCAGTGCAGTGCTTCAGAAGCCTGATACCTGTGCACAAACACCATGCTGGAAAAAGAAATTGGGGTCATCTGAGAGAAGAGGGCAAAACTGCAGAGGAATTGGGCAGGACTGAAGCAAATACACCCATCACTGACAAAAGATTAACATTGATTTAGTTGACAAATCATTTAGAAAGATGAGCTCTGGGGTTTCTGAGAATGAGCAGGATAAATCAGATGGGACAGAGATTTCTCTTATCTCTGATTTTCAACACTAGCAAAATCAGGTTGTTATTAAGGTAATAACACATATAATAATATGTAATAATTCATATCTATCATGAGAAGTTTCATTCTGAAATACAAACATGTACCAAAATCAGCATGATCCAGTACTTCTATATCTAATTATATGTTGTAGATGATCTTACTGACTTGTAAATCAACTGTTTTTTAATCTAGCACATTTTCTACCTCATGAAAAACTGGGGTGAACATTTAAGCATCTGCCCAGAAGACTCCAATTTTAGAATAAACTCTCCCCATCCTCTTCAGATGTCACCCATTCTTAGCTCTGCATGTAGACCTGAGGAATAGATTAGATTATGTATTTATTTATTATATAGATGCTATTCTATGGGGGTTGGAGTCAAAGATCTCCAGGGTCCCTTCCAACCCCTGACACCCTGTGATCCTGTGAACAACCTGCAGCAAGATTCTAATTTATATCCATGGCACTCATTTAACAAAAACAACTCTCCCAGTAGTGAGAAGTTCCCTTCTCCAGAGGCAGAGCAGTCCAATCTCCATGAAGTCTTGGCAGCAGGAACAATAACAAAAATCCCTTTCTGATGGCATGTTATGCCAGAAGAAAGGAAATTTTCTCCTGGCTCATTTATGAGCAGCTTTCTGCAGAGATGAGAAATCTACCCTGAAACCAATCACTACTCAGACAATTGTTTTGCTGAAGTCATGGTCATTGTTTTTAAATTCAGCAGAAAAGTTCAATTCAGCTCAGGAGGGGAAAAAAAACCAGCATGGAAAGCAATTTGGAAAGGTAGATGTTGAAAATGCAGTCATAAGGCTCAATCCTGCAAGTTAAAAAGAAATTACCAATGAAGTATTTAAAGAAGCTGAAGTAAAGTGAGCACTGTCACAGAGAGCATGCATTAAAAATTATTTATAAGGCTTTGGTGAGGACAGAACTAAAACACAAGAAGTTTATTTACAGGGAATTTGCCAGAAAAGCAGTGAAAATTCAGAAAGCAACTTGAAATCACAGGCAGAGTGAGATCAACAGGTCAAAAGAACTGTCTTGAAAATGCTGGAGAAAATCTTTAAACAATTAAAATAAGGAAAAAATACATGTGTAAGAATATATATCACAATCAAAGTGGTTCATAAGCAGTTATGTGTCACAATCAGGTGCAAGACAGAAAAGCCCTACACTGTAGTGGTGTGTTCTAGGAGTCTGGAAAGAAAGAAGTGGTTTTCTATCTTTAGAATCATAGATCATGTCCCTAATTTTTTTTATCATGATAGTTTCCTCTGAAACAGAGATAAGAGAAATTGCAACTTTTTTTATTGCAATTTCAATTTTTTTTATTGGAAATCTTTTTGTATTGCAACTCCAATATTCAATATGAAGAAACTTGCATGTTCAGTAATCAGGGCAGGGCAGGAGATTAAGAGGCTGATGAAAGTCAAACCATCTGACTTAGCCTTTTTGTCTAGACAGCTTTGGGCAAGCATTAGAATCTCCAGAGCAGATTTCTAGTAGAAAAGCAAGCAGCAAAGCTCTGATTTTAAGATCCTGTGGACACAGCTGCTCAGGGCTGAATGGGGAGGGTGGACTCAGGCTGCTGTTTCATTCCTGCAGCAAAGATCAATCCCCTGCCCTTCTTTGCTTCCCCCCAGCACCCTGCAGCCAGCCCATCGGTCTCCCAGCAGGGGCAGCAGGGCTCGGTGGGCAGCAGCAAGGCAGGCTCTGCTCAGCACCAGGAGGTGTCTGGGCTGCCCACAGCCTTGTCACCATTGGCCCCTGCTGGCCACACCGCCTAACTGCGCTGGGAGAGAAAACCCCTGCAGGAAAGCACCCTGAGAGGGTGTGGTGAGGTGCTGCAGAGCATTTTTCTTACCATCCAGGAGCCAGGTGAGCTGAGGCACAGGAACACCTCCCACACAGCACTGCAGCACAAAGTCTTGCCCTTCACTCACGGTGCATCCTTTCAGGACACTGGTGAAGCATGGAGCAACCTCTTGAACTTTAGGCCCTTGAAAACCAAAATGAGAACAGTTCTTTTAACCCAACTTGACAACATTAACACAGGGATTTTTATTTTTCCCTGTGCTGACAGATTCATCCCATGTGACATGAGAAGAAAAAAATCAAAATGTTCTATAAACATGATTGTGGCTCCAGTTAAAAAAGAAATCCAGGTGAAAATATCAGAACTGAAGGAGCTGCTAAGAGGCCAACAAACCTTTCAACCAGCCCAGGAAGGCAGTGCCTTCGAGCTCAAAATAATTTGTCCCTGGGAAGTGCACTTGAATTTAACAGAATGCAGTTCTCATTCCTTCTCTTGCCTTCTTATTTGTTTTACTGCACAGGAATGGTTTGTGCTTGCAAAAAAAACAAACCCCAGAAAGCTCAGTGGCAAACATGAAATGAGGTGATTTACCCTACAAATAACAAAACCAGAAGGGAAAGTGATGCAGAAAGTGGCCCCACAGGCAGCTAGGAATCAGAATGCAATTGGGAAGCTGTAGTAAGGATTTTGTAGTTACTTACTTCTGACAGTTAACAACCAGCTGGTGGAAGCCTGGCCCTTGGGGTTGAAAGCTGCACAGCTGTAAGAGCCACTGTCCCCAGAGCTGGCTTTCCTCAAGCACAGGCAATGAACTCCATCTTCTTCAGAGATCTGGACATCTTCTCCTGCTTTAAGAGGTTCACCTTCTTTGAACCACTGCACATCTGGTTTTGGTTTCCCTGAAACTAGACAATCAATCAAGCATCAGAATCCATGAGCAGATATTCCCCTCAGTGCCATCCCATTCTTTGCTTCAGTGGAAATGAGGTTCCATTTTCACATAAATCATTCATTTTAATACACAAAACCAGCCTCAGAAAGATGGTTTGGTATTTCTGCTCTTCCCAAACCTCTCCAGCTTTTAAAATAACCAATATTTGCCACCAAGGTTGTTTATTCAGGGCCTGCTCAGCCTGGAGAAGGGATCTCAGCAGGGTGTATAAATCTGGGAAGTGAGGGCAAAAAGCAGATTGATCTCTGCAGTGTCTCCAGTGATATGGAAAGCAATCCATATTTTTGGTATTAATATTTTATTTAATTTAATTTTAGTATTATTTTTTAGTATTAATAAAATATTAATAAAATATAAATAAAAAAGGAACTCTTCTAAAGGTGTCAGAACCTTTGGAGTATTTTCATCCCTTCTCACTCTCTGGGTTTGAGATAGAAATTGTATTCCTTACTCATGGGGCAAGAGCTATAAAGAGACAAAATAAATTACTGTGGCTTTGTTGTGATTTCTTTTTCCCCCAGAAACATAAAAACCAATTTCTTTCTCACTTGTGGGAACATTTTAAAGCATGAAAGTTACTTAAAAAAAAAAAAAAGCAGAAAAATGCTTCACAATTTTTTTCTGCTAAAACTGTAGTAATAATTTTAAAAAAAATAGATTTTTTAATCTATTCTCTGGATTCAACAAGATGCAGCTCTCATGACTCTTCTGAGAGGTTAAAACTCAAGTTAAATTCTGCAGAGTAAACTCTCAAGCTCCCTTTTCAACCTATTTCAGCTGTTGGGATCAGCACTGGTCTGACCAAAGCTGAGTGGACACCCCAAGGGAAATGCAGGGACTGAGTAGTTTCCCATCTGATTTTTTTGGGTCTCAGAGGCAATGTAAGTAATGACAGTTCTGGGAAGTGTAAAATCCATTTTTTCCTCTGTACTCACATACAGGAGACTTTCAAAGTACCTCCTAGGAAGAGCAGCATTGACTCCCTGCTGAGGAATGAGTTGAAAACTCCACTGGGAAGTGTGTTGTGGACACAGCATGAGCTCCTGCATTCATGCCCACAGAGCTTTGGGAGGAAGAGAGCTGAAGGAGGAATTGCTCCCCATTCCCACACACAGAAGGGGAGCCTGAGTGACCCCAGGGTTCTGTGACTTTCAGCCCTTTACCTTTGCTCTTGAATTTAATTTCCTGGCCTTCTGATGCTTCCAGACTCTGAGGATGGCTCTCAAACTGAGGGGGAGTTGCCAGAGGCTCCCTCTTCTCCTCTATTCCAACCTTCTGGGCTCCAGATCTGCTTTCTGCTTCTCTGCTCCTTGCACTGCCCTGCCCTGGCAGAGCTGACAGCACAGCCCTTCTCCTCTCCTCACTCTTCCTGCTGCTGGTGGCCTGGGGCTCTGCCTTGGCTTCTGGCTGCAGTTTGACAGGCTGCAGTGTGATGGTGCTGGAGGACTTCTGCAACACTTGAGATCCCTTGGGTTCTGCTTCAGGTTCTTGAGGAGATACTGCACTGGCTGCTTGGTGCTGTCCTGGGTGGCTCTCCTTGGCCTCTCTGGGGGTGCAAAAGGTCTCTTTCCTTGACACCCTGTCTCTGGGTTCAGCCATGGGCTCAGTGCTGCTGGATTTCAGCTCTTTAGCAATGCCATTGCTAGTTGCCTGCCTCAGGTCTGAACTCTCAGCAGCTTTCCCAGCCCCTGGGGTTGCTTTTGATGGCATGCTGAAGGAAAGTGATAGTTTACAGGTACATCACACTGTATAAACACCAATTATCAGCAGTTATATACAAGCCCTTAGCAAAAAGGTGAGCTCATTAGCCTCTCCATACAAATTAAGAATTTGGAGGAAAGAGGTGCAGTGGAAAGGTTCATCAAATGTGATCAGACATTAGAGTCCTGAAGACAAATGGAAATGTGCAGTGAATTTTCTAGTTCTAATTCTGGTGTCTTGTAGTTCAGGTGATTTAAAAAGAGAACTGAAAATAGGTGAAGTCTAGGGGGTTTTGTCCAAAGAAACCCACCAAACCAACCATAAACCCAAGAGCTGAGCACTCAGCTATCCCCTGTTGAGCACTGTGGCTGCCTCTCACATTTCCAAAGCACCATTCCAAGGCAGAATTAGAACAGAGTTGAAATCCAGGATGGAATTTTCAGCCCAGCTCTATTGCTCTATTTTATTGTGATCTTTTCTTCAGCTAGAGTTAAATGGACTATGAGATTTGCTGTCACAACTGTATTTTTTTTTCACTTTTTACAAAATATCCCTTTTTCTGCCTGGCTGCAGAGCTGCACTGGGATGTTTACACCAAATATATTTTCAAGCACATTCCTAAAAATCACACAGCCCTGCAAAACAGGGTAGCACAGCATTTTAGGATGCTCTTTAAAGAGGACAATTAAACATGCCATGTTTCAGTCCCATCCAGGGCATGTGAGGACAGATTAAACACCCTGAAAACCAACTGTGCTTCATAAGTCTCACACAGTCACCTTAGAGCATTTCATTCCTGCACTTCTATTCATGAAAAAAAGCCATTTTAATTTTTTTTTTTTAATATTATAGTCATGAAACCTGTAAAATCTTGCTGTAAATATCAAGACTGCAATTAAATATTCTGGGAGTACTCCAGTACAAACATACCATGGTGGCTGAGCATGGGTGTCAGTCTTATCTGGACCTGAAACAAACACAAAAGAGAGGTGACTTTTACATACAATGCCAGGGATATAACCCATTTATATAATAACTCACCTCAATAAACACTAACAGAAATTCACATCAAAATTCCAGCTGGAAAGAGGCTGGATAAATGCAGCAGAGGAAGCAGACAAGACAATACCATGCAACCCTATCAATTAAAAGAAAATTTTCCCCTCTCACTCTCCCCTTTCCACAGGTGGAACTTGGGGGAAAATGTAGCTGTTGGAAGAAGATTTTTTTTAATGTGAGACTGCATGGATTTAAAAGCAAATGGAGGGATTCTGAGCCACTTGGCTGGCTGCTGGAATACTGCAGCAACTTCCATGACCTGATGGAACTGATAATGAAAGCATGAGGTATTCTGCATTGTGGTTAGGTAAGTGGAATCATCTGATTAGTCAAGTTCATTGCAAGAATGCCCTTTGGACTGACCTGTGCTAATCCAGGAAAGAATGCCCACATTATTCAGAGATGTGGTCAGCATCTAAAGCAAACAGAGCACAGCTGACACTGTGCCCCTGGTTCTGCATCACCTCTCCAGGCAGATGTGCTCGTTGCACAGCAGAAAGCTCCCCACTTCAGGGAGAGCAAGCAAGGATCAAGTTGCATGTTTAGGAAAAAAAAAAAGGCTTGTTGAACAAAATGACCCTTTCTGTGAGGCATCAGTTAAATAAGCAACCTGGAGCAGCTCCTGCAATGGCTTCATCAGGTTGGAATTCACAGAGAAACAGCAGAGATTTCAGTGGCAAGGGGCAGTCGTGGTGAGGATCTCAACTGTAAATCCTCTTGTTCCACAACCTGGTTCTTTTAGTGACAGCATCAGTGGGAACCTAAAAAACCTTGCAGCAAAAAATTCACTGCTGGGTGTGTCTCTGCCCCTCTGGTCTGATGGAATTCTTCACTGGGGCCAGGGGCTGCTACCCACTGACTATGAAATTCCTCTTCCTGTGGCTGCTGGAGGCTGTGGGATTTTGAGGCTGATGCACCCTAAGAAGCATCAAACTGCAAAATGAACTGTATATGGTCATGCATTTATGGAATAGGACATCCTAAATTGTATATACATATCTAAAACATACATTTATTTCCTTTCACAGCACTCAAATAGGCAGGGTTGGGAGAAGCCTGAAATTTCATCTCATTAAGCTGCTTTTTCTCTCTTGCAGTTTAGATTTATGCTCATTACTTTCCTGGATATAGATTTGATATATATCTACAAAGATTAATACAATTTTATTTCCCAAAAGGGAGCTGGTAAAAATGTACATCTGGTGGTGGTAGTCAAGAAACACTAAATTAATCACTGATTATAACAACAAGTGCAAGGTTGTTGGATTAATTGCAATAAAATGGAATTTATTAACAATTTAAAGTAATAATCAATATTATAATAATAAATTAAATTTATTTTTTAAAATTAATTCGTTCAAATTTAAGTTCAAAACTATATGGAGGTCAAAACCACTGAGAAGCTGGATATAAAGGCAATTTGGAACAGCATTTGGAATGGGCTGTTCCCTCTTTGCTGTACCTTGAACAGTGAGCTCTGCAGACACAGATGCTTTCCCAGCACTGTTCACCACTGTGCACGTGTACACTCCAGAGTCAGCCAGCTGGGCATTTTGGATTTCCAAGAACTGGATGCCAGTTTTCTCAAACATGTTGAAACGCTCACTTGGCTGCAGCTGAACATCTCCCTGCAAATACCACAAGGCACTGTGAGCCACACTTACAGGGAAGAGTAACAGGTTTTTATAAGTCACAGGGAAGAGTAAAAGGTTTTTATAAGTCACCTCACCAGTGGCCAGGTTTGCACTTCACAGAGTATATGAATTATTGAGAGTTAGCTTCATACTGCTCAAAATAGGGGTTAAAATAATATTATGAAAGCCTAAATAAACCAAATTAAGCCAAAGGGATGGACTGAGGGTAAGTTCAGGAGTGTGTGGTATGACTGCTGAACCTCTGAGCAACACACATGTGGTATCTACCACAGTAATATATGCAGAGCTGCAAGTGCTGAAATATGCTTTTTGAGGAGATAAACATGAACAGAACTCACAGAACTGTTTATAACAAGAACTTTGGATAGTTCATTCATTTGATCAGACAGTGAAGGCCAGATTCTAAAATAACACATTAGAGAAGCTGACAATCAAGAGTAAAATATCTGATATAACCTCTAACAAGCTGTAACCACACGTGTGAAGCAGCAGCAGAGTGCAGATGCTTGGCTTGCAAGTCCCCACTTGCTGCTTACCCTGCAGCCCTGAAGAACAGCAGACAAAAAAAAATCCTCCAGAATGACAAATCCTGTTTTGCACTGCATGGCTGGAAAATCCCAGTGAGTCCCAGTGGATCCCAGTGAGCAGCTGCCTAGAGAGCCAGCAAGCCCCAGGGCAGCTGGAGGGAGCAGCAGACTCTAGGTGGAGCTGCCAACTGCTAGGGATGTGTTGGTGAGCTCTACAGCAAGAGGCTGTGCCCTGGCAGACAGGAATGAGTCTGGAGTAAAGCAGACAATGGCTTGGCAGCATTTCCATCATCTATAAAAAGCTTTCTGGGTTTTTTGTTTTGTTTGCTTGGCATGTTTTTGGTTGGTAGAAGGAATGCTGTTATCCTCTGGGAGTTTATTCCGTGTAGAAGTGAGGAATAACACAGCTCTCCTTGCATGCAAATTCTCCCCAGTGGCAAGTGCATTTCAATCACAGAATTCCCAAGGAGACAGTGTGAATTTTGGGGGGATAAATCCTACCTTAAACCAAGTTACTTGAGGCTGGGGCCTTCCTGTGATTTTGCAGGAGAACTTGCCCGTGTGTCCCTGGCGCACAACAGCTCTGCTGGGCTTGGTGGCAAACTTGGGGGGGCTCTCCCCCCAGATGCTTGGCCTGTGCTCCACAGCAGGAACTGCAAGTCTCCCCCTGGGAAGGCAATGGACAGGCTGGGTTACAGCAGAACTGGGAGCTCCTCTGGGCAGAACACCCACAAAGGGGGTGTGAGTGGTGGTGGAAGGTTGGGGTTACACAGAAGTTTGGGGGGACAGTGAAAGGAATGGATCTGCTGGTGGTGACTGCTCTTGGCTCCTGATGGAGATGAGCAGTGTGGTGCTCAGCACCTCACCCAGCTCACACAGGACAGGTGGGGGGAGCTGTCTCAGTGGCTTATAAGCAGAGCTGGGCAATCCAAATGATAGGAAGCACTGCAAAAGAGAGTTTTCCCCTTTTTCTGTTTCTTGGTTGGCTCCTGACAGATCATTTGTGGGCATTTGCTGTCTGCAGGCCTCTGACTGAATGCAGTGACAGCAATTTCTGATTTATGGTCAGTATCCTGGTGTTACAACATTTCTGACACATCCTGGTAAAGATTTCAGGCTTCTGTTTGGAATCCCCTTCACTGCAATGTTTGCAAAGCAAACCTGCTGGGGCAGGAAAGTGCAGCAGTGGGGGAGTGTGTTCAGTGGCAATGCCCAGCTCCACTCACATGGCTGGGACATCAGTGGCTGCAGCCCCAAAAATCCCTGTTACAGAGCCATAAAACATCAAACACCAAGCAGTATTATAGCAAGGAAGAAAAAAAACCAGGTGCAACTCCAGGTCTGTTCATGTCCAGTGGAATATTCACACTCTTTGCTGTGAATTCCTGGTACAACAAAGACCCATTAGCAAGTGGCAGGTGGTGAGGACTTTGTTTTTATATTTATTTTAACCTTTTAATTTCAAGAAAACAGAGTAAATCTCCAAGCTTTCTTTTCCAGATGGCCTCCTACCACATGCAAGTGGGATGTGTCAAAACCTCACCCTTCCTGCCAGGTGTCAGATGCTAAGAGACCACATCCCCTTAATCCAAGGTGCTGCCAGGACATGATGGTTGCCATGCAGGCAGCTGGAGGTTTCTAAGGAAGAGATGCTGCCACAAAGAAAGGATTTCCATGGACAAGAGGCTCAGCATAAGGACTTGGGAGAGAAGGGTGGCTACAATATGCTAATATGGAGAACACTTCCCATATCATTATCTCCTAGCTTTTAATATCATCAATTAAATATCTCATAGTTTTAATATCATTTTCCTCATGCTAACTCTAAAGGAAAGCATCAATGTGTATTAAATGAGTCTTTTAGTGATCTGTAGGTGGTGTTTGTGTCTATATCCACACATACATGCTGTGCATTAAAAGAAAATCAACTACAAGCTGCCCTGTAGCTTTATGGCTCTTCCTGAGATACCCACAAACTGAAATGTTGGGGTCTTCTTTTCCCTCCTCCCTATTTATCTAAGGCATAAACTTATATACCAGAGCATTATTAATAGTGAATAGCTCTAAAAGACAGGAGAATGAAAAATGAGGACAACCAGGCAATGGCTGAGGATAGTGCTTTGGAAAGTCTGTACAATACACCAGCTAAAGACAAAATGCAAGGTGCACTTAAAATGGGGAAAAGTAGTTTAGTAGCAGTTTCTAAAGTAGTTTAGGAAGAGCCATTTTACTTGTTTTCCTACCAAAACACACTTAGGTGCCTGTGAAAAGAGTAGCAAGCCAGTGGACTTCTTACCCAGGAGTTTTGGCACTGGATGGCAAGCTGTACTTCTTCAGGGTGTTTCCTATCAGACAGAAAGACAGGGAATCAGGAGGTTTGGCAGAGCAAAATAGGCACTGAAGGCAATGTGAAGCATGTCAAGATGCTTTTAATCAAGCACTGGCTAATTTCTACAGTGCAGGGCTAATTCAAATTATGAATTTTTAAAAAAACAATATGTTTTTGGACTCTGAAAGAGGTCTTGCTTTTCTTGCTTGGTTTTTAGTCAACATGGTTCTTTCTGAAGCACACCAGGTGATGGTGTGAGCAGCAGGGAGCTGTGCAAGGAGCAAAGCTCAGCCCACCTCCTGCTCACAGCTTTCCTTGCAGCTCTGGCACTTCAAAAACAGGGAGTGACCTGGGGTAGATCCAGAGCAGCAGCTCTGAGGGCTGGGAAGGATTGTTTAGAGCCTTGCAAGAATCTACCTCACTGACAGCCATGCAAGATGGAAAGGCCAGATTGTGTTTCAGGTACTTGGGTTTTTTTCAGGTGCTGTGAAAACTAAAAAAAAAAATCTACATTTTGCTATCTTGATGCATAGAGGGATTTTAAGAATAAAGTCTGTGTAATTCTGCAACTGAGAAATGTATTAACTGTCACCATCTTCACACTAGGGGGAAAAGGATTTGTGTCATTTTTGCATCAGAAGGCAGCAGCAATCCTGCCAGAGCTAAGCACATTTCTGTATGTATGCTGGGTCTGACTCTTAATAACCCCAAATCCTGACTGTTTCAGGAATGCTGCAGATTTGTTGCTTTGCTGCAAGAATTCAATAGAAAGTTGTGAGCTGAGATTTGCTGTTCAGGAGGTATCTGGTGTGACCATAGTGCAGAGAGAGAGATGCAGGGCATTTGACTTCCATCCTTCCCTGCCTTAGTGGTAAGATTTAAATGTGAAATTTGGCACTTTGCAGCTATCTAAGATGCAGATGTTCTCTTCTAAATTCCTGGCTTTGCTCTTGGCTGTTTCCCTGGGACATGAAGGATGCAGTTCCAACCAGGCCCTCAGCTAAGCACTGAGAACTCCAGCACCCCACTGCCTATCTGATGGGCTGTGAAACAACCAAGATCACCACAGTTTTACTGAGAGAAAAAGCTGATTTTCCAGGTCTTTGTTTCCCTCCTGAGTGGTGGCTTCCATCAAATGAGAGTTGATATCACAAAGTGTTGAAAGTTATGTCTTTAGCTACCTGGGTGTCACACACACGTGGCAATCAGAATCAGGGTGGAAGAGCCCCTTGGCTCCAACCCAACCATGAAACTGCTCTACAAAGCTCACCCCTAAACCATGCCCCTCAAACCCACATCCAAACCACCTCCCTCAACACTCCACCCAGCTCTAGACACGTCCATCTCGATGACAACCCAACGATTCCCCCGCAGAGCTGGGGTTGTAACCAGCTGAATACCTCACTCCAGAAGCATCCCCAGCAGACAGCAGGGATCCCCTCACCTTCCACAGTCAGCTCCACGGTGACCTGGCGGGTTCCTCCCTCGTTGGCAGCCTCACAGGTGTATTTGCCCCCATCCCCTTCCTCCACCCCCCTGATCAGCAGGCCGAAGGTGCCCCGCACCCCGCGCTCCAGGCCGCAGCGCTCGCCCTCGCCGATGGGCTGCCCGTTCCTGGACCACCTGATCTGGGGCTCGGGGTAGCCTCTCACCTGGGGAGAGAGCAGAGAGGAGAGAAGGTAAATGTGGCAGGTGATGGCAGCAGGGAGAAATGCTGGACGTTGAGCAGAGCAGTGGAAAGGGTTTGCCCAAGGGGCTGTGGAACGCATCGGCCCTGCGAGCCAAATGGCACAGCATCGGGAAGTGAAAAAACCCTTGGATGAGTCAAAGTGTCAAGAAATGGATGGAGAAAGTGCTTCAAGACATGATCTAAGAGCAGGAATGGAGGGGACTGTGGTTGGTGTGGTGTTTTGGGGTGTTTTTTGGTAGGTATGATCTAAGAGGTGCTTTCCAAGCAGGATTATTCTGTGAATCGTGAGGCTTCTCTACCCAGAGAATCTCCCATCACACTGGGTCCCCTGCACAGAGATCTCTACCCAGAGAATCTCCCATCACACTGCTTTACCTGCAGAAGCAAAGCCATGGTGCCAAAAATCCTGACACTTGAGTTCAGAGAGTCAAGGCAGTGCTATTAGACCTCTAAGCATGCAAGGCAGCAAGGAATCTAGAGCAAAAATCTCCAGCATGGTGACCAAGGATTAGCTTTATACTTGTCTGCTATGGCACTAATGATATCTTCAGACTCCCAGGCAGATTTTCTGGTGGTATAACTGAGAATGGAGTTACTGATTTCATCTGAGCTGTTGAAACCTGATGAGAACTGTATCTTGCATTAAAAAAATGGGAAAAGCCCAGTTTCCACCAAAGAATTAACCCCTCAGACAGAGGTTTTCCCTGTGCTTTATGGAAGATGCTCTATGAAGATCCCTCCAGTTAATTGATATCACACTTCCAAAGTCATCCTACTACATCATCCAGCTCTTGGCACCTGAACAGGGAGCTCCTTCAACCTCCAGGTGGGCAAAATATTGATGATCTGTCTTGATTTGCAGGCAGCTTGCTTGTGGCTGGCAAAAAATTCCCCCCAGCATCCTCCTCTCTGTGGTTTCCAAGCCACATTTCAGGTCTGCACAGCACTTACTTGCCAAATTCCAATCTTTGGCCAACCCACCTTGCCCATTCTTAGCTTCTCTTCTTCCAAAACCTTTCCTTTTTCATGCAGCCCCACCTCATTCCAGCTGGGTTTCTCATCTCTTGGAGCTGTCAGAAATTTTTCTCTTTAATTCCTTGCATTCAGACAAATTAATTCTGCCAGTGATGTGATGCCCCCTTCTCCCTGGCACTGTTTAATATAGAGAGAGGTCAGTGTTTGCCAGCAGCATGAATGTGCTGAATAAGATGGAGAAACTTCACCTCTGGCACATGCTTCTCAAGTTCTGAGTCTGCCTAAGGAGAATACAGTGTGGGATCTGCCCAGTGGGGAGTTGGTTGCTGTTGACAAACACCACAGCATCTTTCTAAAACACCTTCCTTACATTTTGATTTTTGTTTTATCATATTCTTAAGTCCCTCTTGGGCTTATGAAGCCAAATGAAGCCATTTGGTCACAGAATGTGTTGGGAGCTCCAAAGGGCATCCAGTCCAAGCCCTGCACTCAGCAGGGACATCTCTGACTAGCTCAGGCTGCTCTGAGCCTCCTCAAGCCTGGCCTGGGGTGTCTCCAGGGATGGAGCCTCCAGCACCTCTCTGGGAACCCATCCCACTGCTACCACCCTCAGATTAAAGAACTTTTTCCTACTGTCTGACCTAAATCTGCCCTTTTCCAGCTTAAATCCATTACCCCTTGTCCTGTCACTGCAGACCCTAGTGAATTTTCACCTGAGCCCTCAATCTCTGGCAGACCACTATCCACACCCTTCCAGCTGAGCCTCCAGTAAATATTTTCTAAGTAATTTTCCAGTTGTTGCCTGTGTGTTTGATGCTGTCTGTATTCTTTTTCTCATCCACACCTCTCCATGAGGAAATGCCACACAGCAAACTCCAAAGCCAGGCAATCAGTGTGCCCTTTCCTTTCAAAAGGTTGACTCATTCCCTCTCCAAACTCTACAATTTTCTTTTTATTTTCTTTTTTTTTTCTGTCAAAATGGAAAGGATGGGAAAGCAGAAGTTTACAGAATTGCTCTGTTACAAGGATTTATTTCAGGTTTGGGTTTGGAATGTGTTTCAAACTGAGCCAGCCCTCTCTGAAACACACAGTCTTGCCATAAAAGTGTCAGGGACCCTTAAACGAATCACTGCTTACTAGGTTTTGATCCTGATGGATCCATTCCAGAACTGCAGCAGGTTTTATGTTCCTCCCTAACCTTTCCAGAGCTCACTAAAAACATCTGCCTCGAATAAATTCACAGCAAAGAGAAATTGATCTGCTTACTTAATGCCCAGCAGCAGAAGGCTGTAACCTTTATTTACAGCTCGTCCTGGGTGAGGATCTGGCAAACTTTGGCCTCCATTCTGCTGCCTGGAAACACAAGGCTGACATGAGAAAGGACTTGGCCAAGCAATTCCTCATGGCCAGTAGGGCTTGCAACTTCTGCAAGGCTTCAGAGGATTGATCCAGACTGTGTCAGGAAAGCAGTTAAGCAGCATGACTGATTTTGTGCCATTCTGGTTAAAAAACTGAATATAGAGGGAAAAACAACTTCTAGTACTTTAAATGACTGTACAGTGCACCTCTCCTGCCAATGTCAGCAAAATCAGATTATTAATCCCCTTATTGCTAGTTCAGTTAGGGCTCAACTGAAGGTCAGAGAGTTGCAGCAG
Source organism: Ceyx cyanopectus (assembly GCA_013401355.1). NCBI lineage: Eukaryota > Metazoa > Chordata > Aves > Coraciiformes > Alcedinidae > Ceyx > Ceyx cyanopectus. The sequence continues at coordinate 112,371 of VYZU01052117.1, forward strand.
CCCCAGGAGGTGATCCCAGATTGGAGCAGTTGTTCTGGGGCTGTGGCTCACCCCAGGTCCCTTTATCAGCTGGACACACACAAACCAGAGCTCAGGAGCAGTTTAGCCATTTGTAAAGCTTGCTTCTAAAGCAAACTTGCTTGGCAAGGTTAAACATGTTAAATATTTGGAGCCAGCCACGACCTTGCAAACAAAGCAAACAACCTGCATCTTCTCCAGAGCAGAAGAGAATCCACAGCTGCCTCATTTACAGCAAAAAATGGGGTACCCTGGGGCTCAACACAGCTCATTTCAAAGCATTACCTCTTCTGCATGTGCAAAACTGCACTTTGAGAGTTTCCCTTTGCTGTCTGGCAGCCTGCAAGGGTTTCTGCAGCAGCTTGGCAAAGTCCAAGGATTTTTAGAAGGATGGAAGGATTTGTTGATGTGGAAGGAGGAGTTTCTGCCATGCTCCTGTGCTTATTGCCTCAGGGCACCCCCTGAGTGCGAGGCACTGGCTGCTTCAACTTTGCTTTTGACATTTTACTGCAGCTTCCTATTTTTTCCCCTGTATTTTGGAAGATAACAAACTCTCTTTATTCCCTTCCACATCGTTTATGACTCTACAACCTGCTCCAAATTCCTGCCTGTTGGAGCACTCAATCTGAAGAGTTTTTGTTTTGTGTTCTGTGCTTGTAGTAGGAGCCATGAAACACCTCTGGCAATGCTTGTCAGATCCCCTGCCTTCTTCATCCAGGTTGGAAAAACCCCTTGGGATCATCCAGCCCAAACATCAACCTGCTCTGCAAAGTTCACCCCTAAACCATGGCCCTCAAACCCACACCCAAACCACCCTGAAACACCCCCAGGGTGGGCTCAGGACTCAGTCCCCTCCCTGGGCAGCCTGTGCCAGCCTCTGGATGCTCTTGCAGGGAAGAATTTTTCCCTCCTGCCCAGGCTGCCCCTCCCCTGGAGCAGCTGAACCCAGCCCCTCTGCTTCTACCCTGATAAATTAGAGAGATTTTCAGGACAAAATCTCTCCTTTAAACACTAATAGCTCATAATAATTCTACTAGATATATTTTATTTTCTTGCTTTGAGCTCATCAGTGTGATGTTTTATGAGCCAGGCACTCCAGAGAAGGGGATGCTTTTGCAGATGGCATCCCACCAATTCTAGCTTTTCATCTTTAAAGAGAGCTGCATTTTTCTCACTGCCCAGCCCTTCATCAGACTGCAGAGGTGCTGAACACCACACAAACTACCAGTTCTGCTGCAACCATCTACATTCAGTCATCTATTTAAGGGAAAATTCAGTGTGGAGAGTTCCCAGAGGTTCAAGGAATATTGGCTTTGTGCTCATGCTATTAAAAATATTTTAAAATAATACATATATTTATTTTTTAAAAT
>VYZU01052119.1:0-21904 GCA_013401355.1 Ceyx cyanopectus
TTCCATTGATAGGAAACAAAAAGGGTAACTTCTAATCAAGAAAAATTTAAATTACACACTTAAAATTTAAAAAACACCTCATGAGCAAAATCTCCTAAACCTTCTGCTGTTACTTTTTTCCATTTTTCACACCAACATTATGGACAAGACTCTCTCTTTTTCACAGGTTCAGCCTAAGGATGGCATACAATCCATGCAGGAGTTTCATCTGAGCAAGCATGAGTGCCTGGAGCCAAGCTGGTAATTTTCTCTCTTTGAACACAGAGAAACAGGTACTTCTATCTAACCCAGAAATAAAGAATTATGTTTGTCAGCTTATTCACATCCTCCAAGGGCTCACTTCTTCACTGATTAAAAGGGAACCTTACATGACTGGCTCAAATGCAGACCTCTCAGATTAGGTGAGAAAAATTCAATCCCAGTAAATCTCAGGGCTTAAATCTCCAGAATCTCAATAACAGCCTAAACAGAGCCAATTTTCACCTGAAGAAAGCATCCCCTGGAACAAAGAAAGTTACTTTAACTTCACATAAACATTTGTGGCCTGCACAGAATTAAGCTTACATTTGAAAAATAACAGCTGTTGGTTTTTGTTTGTTCATTTTTCAATGAAAAATTTAAAAATTTTTCAATGAAAAATGAGGAACAAAAACCCAACAAAAGCAAGAGTAGGCTTGGAATCAGAGCAAGAGCAAATCCAATATTTCCAAAATGGGGAAAATGTAAATTTGATCAAGAGAACTATTACAAAAGTGTCCTACTGCACCACCACAACACAAAAAGCTAAAGTATATATACCCACAAAATCCTGGATTTGCAATGTTTTTAATACATGTCCTCATCCAAAGAATCCTTTGCTCTTTCATTTCTGGTTACCCAAACTCTTGTTTATATAAAAAAATATAACAATATTAAAACATCTATTAATCTGATATATTTTTTTTCTATTGAAAATATATTTTCAGTAGTGTGATAAATTTGGAAATTAGTTTCTATGAAATATATCCAGGTTGTGTGCACTTAACATACCACTCTGCATTCACACTACCAGGAATGAAATGAAAACAAACCCAAAACAGGCAAAGGAGAATTTAAAAGTGCAGAAGGATGGTTTGGATTAGTTACAAGTAATTTAAAAGTCCCATTAAGCAGTAAAAAAATCACATATCCTTGGTAAGGAATTGAGAGAGGCTCCTTCCACAGATGTCACATTGTTGGCCACAGCAGCAATCACAGGCAAAATGGATAACAAAATGATAAAGAAAAATCATTTAAATGATTACTCTGTCATGATAGTATTTTTCAAAAGGCTTCAGGGAAGTAGGATTTTTTTCCTAAGAGAAGCTTTACCAAAAAATTATTCAGATGTGGAATTGGGGCAGATTTTTTTCAAGTGACGGTCACAGAAAAGAACAAATGCTTGCTTTCCCCCTAAAGGCCTGTGATCCTGCAAAATGTATGTGCTTCTACCATTCTGCTGACTTCAGTGGGGAAAAAATGGTCTTTGTACCTAGGACTAGTGCTGCCCTGCTAAACAAGCTCTTCAAACTGGCATTGTAGAACACCACTGAATAATGGTCTTTGTTAGATCTGTTGGGGGTGGGGTTTTTTTTGTTTGGTTTGGTTTTTAATGGAAAAAAGGGAAAAGTACTTAGTGTGCTACTGGTATCTCAATTATTCCACATAAAGTGCCAACAGGGAATCAGGCCTAGTGTGTCTCAGTCTGGGAACTGGGTGGAAGCATCACCTTTTCTGAATTGCTTTCCTATTTTCCTTCTTTGCCACCAGTACAAAAGGCAACCTCTTCCAGGAGTTAAGAAATACGGTTTGATTTACAAACTGGGATTTCAGCAGTAAATATGATCATGATTACAGTTCATTTTGATACACACATCTCACACTAATTACCCAAATGCCCATTTTAATGGCTTTGAGTGTATTCAAATGCCACCCAACTCAAAACCATCCTCCCAACTATGTATAAATGAAAAAAGCAGCTGCAGGCAGTTTCCCTGTGACATGGCTGTGGCTGTGACTTGCCCAGCATCAACACAGGCACTCATTCTCCCTTCCAGCAGCACAGCTTTGCAGATGTAGCCCAGCACATCTGGGGAAGTTGTCTGAATAAAACATGAAAGCTGCAAGTCTTAGAGGTACAAATGGTGAGGCCTCTGCAGACATTTCCTTGCAGGTAAATATGGCTATTGAAGAGTTCTAAAAGGTAATTATCTTTGATGGTATTAAATATCTGTACCAAATGGAGATCTAGCCTGCAACAACCAGAGCTCCATTTTAGTAGAGTCTGCTTTTCACTTCTAAAAGCAGACTCAAGGCAACATGTTATTACAGTGCTGTCAAACATCTCTGTTCCTGCCTGTGTGCCAGATAGCTGAACACCACAGTGTGTGACTTAAGCATCAGTTGGCAGTGACAGCAGGTGGCTGGGCCATTGCACTCCACTGGGGTATTCCCATGGGAAGCAGCACATCATCTCCTAAGGTCTACTATCACAGGGGGAAACTCTGCTTAGTTCCAGCAGCAGAGGCCTGCATTTTTGGAACAGAAAGCTTTCTGAAGTCTATGTGGCTGTGATACAGCTGACAACAGTGTTTATGGAAACATTCCAATCAGTTTTCCAGTATTTGCCACATAGGAGATCTAAATGCTGGCCTAGGGTGGTGAGGAATCCCAAGGATGAACAAGTTTTCCAACATAATCTAGAATTTAAAGCAGAAAAAGTGTCAAGTGCTAAAGTAATTAAAAATCAAGGACCTTAAGATTTCAAACAGATTTCTCTCACTATCCTCCTAATTATTCACACAATGGAAATGCACCACATAAAATAATCATTCATTTCTGCAAAGAATACTCATATATGGAGGCACCAGCTTACCAGCATTCAAACTATATAAAGTAATAGAACAATAGGACCCATACATTTGGATTTAATTAAGAGATAAAGTAAATCTTGATGTCAAACTTCTTTTGGATTGCACATTTGGTATTGGAAGTTACATGGTCACAGAACATGAAAGAAGTCAAATACTTTTTGATCTACCAGCAAACTCTAAATACATCGATAAAGAAGCCACGCCAGGCCAAAGAGATTATTACTTTCAAGTGAGTTCATGAAAGTTTCCCAAATACTGTTATACAAAGTTACACATCCATGCTGAGTTATTCATCAATGTGTAGCAAAGAGTCTTGCAGTAGGCCAGGGTTTTATTGGCAGGTAACTGGCAGAGGAGCTATGCAGCATGATTAAAAATTCCAGTTTGGAAGCATTAACAGAGAAGAACTTTTCTAGTCTGAATAGGAGACTGCAGTTCTTGAAGTTGGGAAGAGCAGAAGAATGAGAATAGTTTTCCTTGTTAGAAATGCTGAGGCACAAAACACAGTTGGTTCTAGTACTTTCATACATGGAATCCTTTCTCCTGTATGTGCATCATGTGTAATCTCAAAGTCTGTAAACTGCTGACTATTCGTCTCTGGTGTCCAATGAGTGCAACTCCAATTCTTCTGATGTCACTGCAAGAGAAAAAGTTTCATCTTGGATGCAGGTACAGCAAAGCCTCTTGTGCACAGAAGAACAGAAACATGCTGATTCATTGCTCTTCTTCAGGACAGTTTACCTTCCTGACAGGACATATAAAAGGGCTGACAGACTCTTGCAGTCCTGAGGCAGAAACAGCAGATGCTGTGCTTCTGATGATGTGGAGCATGGTAGTGAGAGATGGTGTAAAGATCAGAATAGCACTTGACCCACATTTCCCTCCCAGTTTCCCTTCATCTCACACAGGCCTGCATCCCAGAGTGGACAGCTCACTCCACAGGAATGAAGTCAACAGCCCTTGGTGTCCAGCACTACTTTAGTTGTCCTCTAAAAACCACCAACTGCAGGATGCTGAGAAAGATCAAAGATTCCAAGGGCAGGAAATTTCATATATGCCTTGTCAACTGTGCAAATCCCACCCTGGGACACAGCATAGACACTGCTTTTTGAGACAGCTTCAGAAATTCTTATTTTCAGAAATGCAGCTAGTCAAGGAGCTCATGGAATGAGTCATGACCTCCAGGAGTTTCAGATCTGCAGTTCAAGGCACCTGCCTCTGTATTCTCCATATGGAGAGCCACTGGATAGTAGCAACTATTATCTCCATAGGCTTAACAGCCACATGGGGGATGATACACAACACAAGGTCAGCAGGGACTACACAAAAATACTGAGAATCTTACAAACTAAAAAGAGTGAGCTAGAAGAAGAAACCTTTGTGAGTGGGAGTGGTCCTAGAAATGCATGAATAATGCTTAGTACTTATCAAGGAAGGCCTGATAAATCTCAGGAAGAGGCCAGCAGGCCTGGGTAATGGAGGTTATTTGAAGAAAGAAAGAATCTTTCAAAAAGGTGAAGTGATATCTAAAGAAAGAAAATAGGAAGGATATTTAACCATCAGATTATCTGTAAAAGCACAGGAAGGAAGGCTAAAAAGGAACAACCAGAAAAAAAGACACCTAATAATAAAATTAATAAACCTTTTGGGTACAGAAACCTGTCAGAGTGTGTGTCTGTAGAGTCTAGTGATGATTTGGTATAAAAGAGCCAATTGGAACTGAATGGCCACTGCAGAAGTTACAGACCAATAATTAGAATTGACATTTGCAGCTGAAAAAATGGAAGTAACTTCCATGCTAGAACCTTCATGGGGTACTTGCCAGAGGACTTGTGTGAAGTTGAAGTGACTGCAGCAGAGGTTATAGGACACACTAAAAAAAAAAGCAGCAATGCATCTCCTGAACAAGACTGTATTTAGACAAGAATTTTCTAACTACTTCAGGATGAAATACTAGAATTACTAACAGTGAAATTTCACTAACAGTTTCTTGCTGCCTGAGGCATGGAGAGTGGTACCAGCCAAAAAAAAAAAAGAAGTTTCCAGCAGAGATCTGGGGAACAACAGACCTTTGAGTTGTAAATCATTACAGTGCATAACAGAAACTACAGTAAAGTTCAGAATTATTGGGTGCCTGGATAGATGATCTGCTTGAGTCACCATGGCTTTTGTAAATCATTCTGTAAATTTCCTTGTTTGCAATGGGGGAGTCAGCATACATATGGATGAAAGGGATTCATTTGATACACCCCACTTGGAGTTCCAAAAGCATTAGCTAAGATTCCTCATCAGAGTTTTATTAAGAAATTAAGGAGGTATGGCATAGGAAGGCCTTGGTGTGACTAAGTAACTGATTTAAAGACAGAAGGTTAGGAGCAAATTGCCAGGTTTTACAATGTAGTCATCAACAGAAATCCACAGGGACCTAAGCTGGCTAATGTCAAACATTACTGTTCAACAAACCAGTAAATGGGCTGGAAAAACAACTGAGCACAGAGGTGAAAAAGTCAGCTGGTGAGACTGAATTGTTCATGGTAATAAGGGCCAGGACTAAGTGACTATGCCATAAAACGACTATGCCTAAAGGAAATCAGGACATTAGGGAAAAAAAATTTCACTGAAGGGGTTGTGAGGCATTGGAACAGGCTGGTGAGGGAGGTGGTTGAGACACCATCCTTCAGTGTGTGTAAAAGCTGTATAGCTGTGGTGCTTGAGGCTATGGCTTAGTGGTGGGCTTGTAGAGCAGGGTTAATAACCATTAACCAAGGTATCCATGATCTTAAAGGTCTTTTCCAACCTAAATGAGTCTATGAATCTATGAAATCCAGTGCAGGTGAATGCAAGGAGAAACAGATGGGAGAATACCAAGTCATAACCTCACATAAAAAATGACTGCATCTTAACTGACCATTACCACTGCTACTAGAGACAGTCCCAGCACCCAGTAAAAGATGAGGAATTCATGGGAAGGGAGCAATGAACAAAGCAGAGCACATCATTTTGCTACTGTATTCCTCCATAGCTTGCTCAGACCCTTACATGCTGGGGACAGGGTGTTCATTTAAAAATCAATAGTGGTGTCAGAGATAGTTGAAAAATGGCAGCATGGTGTGGGACAGCTTCCTCATGAGGGCTGTCATGGCCTTAATGATGTTCATAGCAAAGTAAAAAAAGATTTTTGCCCTTGATTTCAGTGCTCCAGATCAAAATGGAAATGTTTAAGGATGCTCTTCACCTGACCTTTGGGAGTGTTTGGTATGGCCACAGAAGGGAACTAAAAAAAACCTAGGTAATGAAGGAAATCAAAGTGCCCTTTAAAGGTGAGTGTAGGGAGGATGGAGCCAGACTCTGCTCAGTGCCATCCAGGGACAGGACAAGAGGCAATGGGAGTCAGTTGGANACATCATTATGTCACTCCAGCACCCACACAAATTCAGCCTGCTCAGTAACTACAGGGCTAATAGCTGACATACTTACTCAACAGTCATTCTTGAAACCATATCCAAAGTTGTGAACCCTGCTGCCATGAAGTTGTTTTTATACTGACCCATTTTTATGGAATCCAGCCAGTCACTGACTGAAACAAACAAAGGATATTCTGGAACTTCACCAGGTGAATCTGGCATTCTGTAAAAACAAAAAATACAAAGGTTACCAAAGCCATAGAAAGGATGACACTCAATTTACTCTGCTAAACACCATTTTTATTAAAAGGCAGAAGAAAGGAGAGGAGCCTGAGCTGTAAAGGTCAGATCTTAACAGAGGATCTCTTTAACCCCTTGTCAAAGACTTAGCAAATCATGTCAGTCTCCCAAGTTTCACTACTTAATACTTTTTTTTTAAGCACTAAAGCTCAGCAAAAACTGAGGAACAGATTTCTCCTACTGCTTTTTGTTCCCACAGTGTTTCTTGTGTTCAGGGTGATAGTTTATAAATACAATAGTCAAAGTAGAGGGCAAATGAAATTTAATGAGAGATACAATTTGGAAAAGAACACCTTGGAGAGAATTTTTGCATTTATCTACAAGAAAAAAAAATGTCTCAAATGTCTCCTTATTGCTATACCATTATGCAGTAGGAGCACTTGGATTACAGCCTTCAAAACCTAAAACTAACCCTAAAAGGAGAAAAAAACCAAAATTTTATAGCTCTGCTTTTACATAGAAATATAGAGAATAGCAAATAAAAATGAAGCAGATAATATAGTCACTATTTTTCAATTCTTTTCCATAATATTATAATAACAGAAACAGAAGGACAAAGGAAAAAAATATTCCAATTTTGGGGCATATATTTCAGTCTTCTGAAAATTCCATCTCCACTGGTTTGTGATAGATGCAAGAGCTATAGCCCCGACTCCAGTAACATCTCAGTTCAGCCTTTCTCAGCAAAATACCAGCCTCAGTCTTTGCCTTGGTCTTCAGCCCTTCTCCAAAACATCATCTCTTCTTTGGCCACAGCTACCATTCTGCTTCAGGTAAAGATTTAGCAAGCTAAGACAGAACTGCTTCCTGCAGGTCATTACTCTGAGGCAGTTCAGAAATCACTTGAGCACTGTCAGATGGAAAGACAGGCTCTAAAACAGAGAAAAAAAATTACAAAGAGAAAACAATCACATATGAGAAGCACACAAAAAAATAAAGAGATTCAGAGAGATTATGGATAAAAAGTGCACAAACAAACAAAGAAAAACCACCTAACACAATCTGCATGACTCAAGAAAAAGAAGTGTATTAACAATAAAGCAAACCTTAAAAGAGGATTGAAGTTATTTGAACCCCTGAAACTTTGTGAATTCAGAGCTCTGCCTCTGCTTAATGCCTTCAAATACCTGATGATAGCCAGCATGGGTTATAAAATAATGATATATGTACCAAAAAGGGTCTTACACAAGTACATCCTCCACCAGGGTGTGAAGGGTGCTGGGATTGCGGATCAGTTTGTCTAGGAAGCTGACAATGTCCCCAAACTTGGGACGGTGGCTCCTCTCCTTTTGCCAGCAGTGCAGCATGAGCTGGTGCAGAGATGCTGGGCAGCCCATGGGTGCTGGAAGTCTGTAGCCTTCCTCAATAGACAGGATAACCTAAAATAAAAGCAATAAAGAAATATAATGAGAATGGCCACTGGGCATTGGAATGAAATGCTGAAAGGACAGTGCAGAGTTGAGAATGAGAAACCAGTGGTGACAATGAGTGGAACAGCCACCCTCACTTTATTCACTGCTGGGCATTGGGATTCCCTTTATTCAGTGAATTTGAACTGTTAAACCTGTGACCAGGGTGGATGTGAAGTATTTTGTAGGCATATGAAACACAGCACACACTTTTTTTAGGCTCTTCAGCCATCCTCTTCAAACAGCCAAGACAGAACCAACCAGCATCACTGTCTTTTTCACTCCAGACTGTGGTTTCAGGGCCACAAACTAACCTTACTTACCTAACCCACTGCACACTGGGATGCTCTGGTACCTGCATGCTGACAGTGTTAGTGTGTGGTAGTGTCATGATACAGTCAAGCACTACAAATGCACCTGGAAAATGTCCTTGGTATGTTTCTGCTGATTATTAGAGTCTTATTCATGCAGGCAATGTCAGTAAAACACCAATTTTACTTTGCACAGCCTCTCAGAACTGTGCCTGGCCAAGCTTTTACATCTAAACAGAAGCTAAAAAAAATGTTGATTTTATCATATACACTAAAGTGAATAAAACTTGCAGATCCACAGATGTGGAAAATGTTTGCTCAGGAGTTGTAAAGAAACAGATCTGATGTCACAGATGAATCACATGTATGAAAAATTACACTTGATCAGAGCTTTTAGTAACACTGATAACAAAAATGTTGGAAAAGTAGATAAGGCCCATGAAAAGCTGTTTGGATGCACTCTATGTGAGATTAAAAAACCCAAGAGGAAATGTTCCTAGGTTCTGAAAGGAGTGGTGGTAGCAGTGATGACAGAAATGAGTCTTGTTTATAAAAAAGTGAAAATACAGTAAGTGGTTGATGAAAACCTGAAGCTAGGAAAAAGACCAACCCTACCTACCCCACACAGATCACACTTCCACATAAAAATCCAGCCCATGGGAAATGTTTTTTCAAGTGCAAGTTATAAGCAGCATTGATAATAAGACAGTGCACTTAGGAGAAACACACCTACTGCATTTATACCCACTCTGCCTTAACAAGAGATCTGTCTTTTTCACACAGATGTATATGAATGCAGCTGGAAGGGGGCACATTAAACTGGTTACAGCAAATCAGTGTTTTATAGCACTAGGTGTAGCCTCAATATGTTCAATCTTATTACCCTGGAATATATCCTGGTTCTCTTGTTGAAGTCTGGATTAATGTTGCTGGGCTGCCAAAATGGTTGCTACAGGATAAAATATGAGCTAAAGAACTCCTCCAAAGCCTTGCCTTCTGGTGATGCACATACCCCCCAGATGGCTCCTGTTACTGACTCAGGGTGGGTGAAATTCAACCCCAATTCATTCACAACATTGTCAAAAGTGGCTTCATAAAACATTGGTACCTGTTTCAGTGTGAGACAGAGCTTAGTTTATACTTGTCAGTGAGGAGGCAACCCAGCAATGCAGGTATCAGTGTTTACATTTAACTGGACCTGCTGCAAATGATGAATTTATTAAATGTGTTTTTAAGGCAAGGGGAAAGTTTCTCTGCTTTTAAGAGACATATAGCATTTTCTCAACACAACAATAGAGAACTGATGAGGTTTTTCTGAAATAACTTATTCCAGAAAAAATGCAAACCCAAAGCAACCACAATTTTCCAACATTATACTTTCTTTGACACACTCTATTTCACTGTGTCTTTGAAAAAGAAGTTGCAGTGCATTTTATTTCTTCTCTTGTTCCAAAGGAACATTGCAGTATGAAGAGAAATGCCAGCTGGTACTGGGATAATTATAATTTCTCATTAATACCAGCACGTTTTAAAAATAAACTGCAAATATTCCCTCATTAGTATCCTTTATGAGGCAAGCATTATGTTTAGAGTCTAAGAAGCAGGAGTAAAGATGTGTTAAGTGTCTAATGCTGCAGTGGGAATCAGATCTCAAAGGAAGAATTAGAACTTTTCAGTTTTCAATTTTATAAAGGGGAACATGCTTTTTATCTAGTTTTGTACACAGATGATATTAAACACTGTATCCTGTTAAATACATTTTATTAGTTTTGTTTCACTTTAGACAGTTGTAAACCTTAATATTAAAAATTATTGTACCAAAATTATCTGAAAAATATTTTCTGGACTCCTACCTAAAATTCATGCATGTTTGGTTTCAAAATAATTTGAAATAGGCAAAAAAAGGCATCTGAAAATTAAGCTGTAATCTTCCTGATAGTTTCATTATTAAGAGTAACATGAATTTTTGCTTTCAAAAGCTGACTGACAGGTATTTTAATGAGACTGATACAGAAGAAAGTCCAGAGGGACTCCATCCCTGTGTCCTGCTGACATCTGAAAAATCTACCAGGAGGAAGAGGCAGCTGCTCATGCCTCATGGTACTGAGCCAATCCCAGGTGCCTGCCAAGTGTTTTGATGTCTGTGGGATGAAAGAACTGTATTAGGGACATTTATTTTTACTATTACAAGACACCTCCACAGGTGTAGAGACTCTTAGTTTGCTACAGTAGTTTTCTTGGATATTGATCACAATCCTTTTTTGGTTTTGGTCTTTTTTGGTCTTTTTTGAATACTGCAGTTCTGCAACACACAGTAATTTATACAGTGGCCTCTACCAGGTGTCCCAGGAGGTTTCACTCACAGCTGTTCTACAAAGCAAATGCATGGAATATAAATCTCCCTTTCCACACATGAGCATTAGGAAGCCAGGCTCTTAGCACAATCTGGTCAACTGTACCCTAGATTCATTGGAAAGTTCAGTATCTTAGCTAATGTTTATTAATTAAGCAATAAGACATGACAGACTGTGCAGCAGCCCTAATTAGGGACACCTCTGGTGCCTGCCACATATCTAAGAAGTGCATTAATCAACACCAACACAGGTTGAAAGTCACTTACCACAATAATAAAATGGTTATTTACTTAAACAAGAACATTTCTCAAAGTTACCATGTTAAAAAAAAAGCCTGTGGGTAGAGCTCCAGAGAAAAGGAATCCTTTGTGCTGCATGATGCTGAACTGCAGGGTTCAGTATCCTCCCCTGGAGGCAGCACCAACAGCATCCATAGGGCACACATCATTATTCTATATTCAGACACAAACAGATACTTCTGGTTTGGATGGAGGAGTAATTCAATGGTGTCATTAAATACAAATCATGCCCAATATGCATATTTAATATACTTTAAATGGAGGGGTCACTTTATGAAGTCTCACTGCTGGCATGGCCTTGAATAGATAGTTCTTCCCAGGAGGTGAGTAGTGGAGCTGAATGGACTTGACAGAAAGTCTCTCTCTGCCCCCATTCCTAGTTAGTGGTAACAGCAGTGGGGAGTCAAGTGGTGGGCTAGTAACAGAGCTGGTGTGAAGAGAACAATTAGGATCATAGGAGGAATAAAAGAGATGATGGCAGTTGGGTCCCTCACAGAGAATTTACCCAACATGAGATGAAATCACTTGCAAGTTGAATAGACTGAAATCCCCCATGTTGTGGCATAAGACTGCATGACAGTGGGACACAATACAGCACATCTTCCCTCTGCTTCCCTGACCTGCAGTCACTACCTTCCATCTCCTGCAGCTGGATAACAGGAAAGGTGAGGGGCAGTTACAGAGAGGTTACACTGCAGTTTCTTGTTCTATTCAATCTCCCATTAAATGAAGGCTCACAGTGAAACCAACCAGCTTTGCTTCCAAACAAAGCTTAGATGAAGAGTAACACCCTCTGCTACTGCAATGTCCCAGCTCCTCAGCAGTAAGCTCCTAAACCCCCACATCTTGCAATGTGGCTTTTCAAAAAGGAAAGCTATGGCAGTTTGTCTTAAATTTCTGTCTGTGAACTGTGGCAGTTCAGGAGCTGGTAAGTGGCTCTCAGTTCAGAAAAGGTACTGAGGCTGAGGTACTTGTTAGGTGGAGTCTGCTTGTTCATTCTCTAATTAACTTGGAACCCAGTGGCTCACTTCAATCCCCTTAGACAAGCTGTGTAAGAATCAGCAGCTGAACAGAGGTAGAAAGTTGGTTGCAGGACATAGAGACTTAAGTTTATGAGGAAGATGATTTCACACTGTGCTCCAGGGAAAAAAAATATCCTTAATTCAGTTGTCTATGCTGAGGTGCCTAATTTTAGACTCTCTAGGGTATCCTGCCTGCCTTCAGTTGTTCCAAAAGGACTGAGATCTCCTGCATGTGCTGTGTCAGCTGTGTGTGTGCATATCTTCATTACTCTAGGGCACCTCAAATGCCAACAGATTGGTAGCTGTGGGAAACAGATCTGAGGCTATTGGTCTTGTCAGCTTGTTTCACAGCAGATCCCTGATGTGTTTATACTTCAGACTGTACCAAAAGAATGTCTCCACCAAAAAGACCATTTCATCTCCATAGCTGCTTGTTCTCTTCCAGATGGGTAACCAGCCACCAATGCCTCTTCAATCAGCAGAAGCATGTGTCAAAAGCAGGCACAGCATCTATCATCCCATACCTGTTGTCTCATAGACTTTTCTGGTTTGGGTATTTTGGCTCCTCCATTTTTCCTTTCTTCCTGAAATACTCTGAAATTATGTTTTGTTTTGGTTTTTAATTAAAATCTCTCTCAGATCCTTATCCTCAAATGACTTACCATCCTTACCAAGCAACCAGACTTGAACTGAAAAACTTAAAAACAATATAAAAAGCAGCCATCTGGGAAAAATCTTGTCAACTCTTCAGAACCAATGCAGAGGTATTCTAGTCAAATACATGAGAGAGGTTAAGATGTGATGCCTGATATTCTGCATTCTGACATAGAGATTGATGGCTGCTGTGAAGACTGAGTATGCCAGTTTAAGCTGTCATAGGGATCCATCAAACAGAAGAATTAGTGAAAATATAATTATAGTTGAGAAAAAAAATACATTTCCCCTTTCACATGCTGCATTTTCTAGAACAAGCTTTCAATTTTACTAGAAGCAAATGTAGTTTTTTTCTAATTGGGAAGGTTTATTTGGCCACAACTTTTGCAATACAAAGTAAAAGGAAAGCATAACTTTGTTAAAGGGAAGGCTATTGTCCTGCACTGTGGTTAAGCCCATACATAGCTTTTAATGTAAACAGTGCATTTAATTCTTAGGAGATTTGGCAAATATCTCTCATGGCAGCTTAGCTCTTTTAGAATGGAGTCACGTGTGCCCATTGAGGGTACAGTCAGACTGTAATGTAGATAACAGGCCAGCAGCATTATCAGGATATGGCCAGCATTCCCTCAAGGTTTGATTTATGGCTGAACTGAGAGCTGCATCAAATAGCATATCTAATGCACATGGCCAGGGATTTGGATGAAAGCCATATCTAGCCAGTGCTTAGAACCTGGCAAGCTGGCTGTGGCTCTTTGTAGCATGTCTGTAATTCATGGGAGCAAGCTAGCCAAGGTTATATATAGAGGCCCAAGCCTTCATAAATTAACTGACCCTCTAAAATTGTGGAGTTTCCTGCTCTGGAGATGCTCAAGACCTGCCTCGATGTGTTCCTGGATGACTTGATCTAGGTGATCCTGCTCAGGCAGGGGGGGTTGGACTAGATGATCTTCTAGCTCCCTTCCAACCCCTCACAATCTGTGAATTATGTCAATTTAAATGAAATTCCAGCCTAGAAAGTGCAAGAGAAAACAAAGCAGGGCAGGAGGTGCCAACCATTTTGAAGAGTCATTTTGGCACCCTGCAGTACTCACATCCTGGTTGGACATCTCCCAGTAAGGTCTCTCCCCATAGGACATCACCTCCCACATGACAATCCCGTAACTCCAGGCGTCGCTGGCGGAGGAGAACTTGCGGTAAGCGATGGCCTCGGGAGCTGTCCACCTGATGGGGATCTTCCCGCCCTGCAAACCAGTGCAAACTTGTCACTATGATGAGGATACACAATAGCACTTGTTTAACAGAAAATGGAACATCAAAATATAGCCTGATTTTTGATTGAAAACATCCCGAGCCTGAAATTCAGAATAAATTGACATTTAAACTCTTTTTCTTTCAATGAAACACAAGCATCTGTTGCAAACTGGAACACCAAAAGCAATTAATAAAGTGATACAATCAGAAAGGAAAAGATAAGCTTTTTATTGTTACTTACTTGTGATAATATCTTTTAATTTTTGTCGTGCACTTTAAATATCCAGGTGAACAGCAAACCAAGCATTTCCAATATGCATTTCCTTCTAATATTGAATAGTTTTATGGAAACAATTTCAATTTAAAATCGAAGTGAAAATTAATTTTAAATTAACTATTTGAATTTAAAATCGAAGTGATACCACAAAGAAATTTGTAAGAAATCAATCAACAAAGCTGCCTTACTCTTTAGAAGACCACAGGATGCTGAACTTCCATCTAATATTAGTAATTGAAACCACTGAATCTTTTCATTGTTCCTGTACGAAAACTACTTTTCCACTTTGGAATAAAGTATTTCTTCTCCAGGTACATTTCTCTTTCCAAAAGTATACTTTTATTATAATTCTCCACTTAATTCTTGAAATAAGCAGAGAGCCAGCAGTATACTTAAGGCACCACTAGATGGTGGAAGGAGGCAGTGAGTGCTCTCTTGGCTGTAGTTGATTTAACAAGCAGTAATAGATTCCATTCAGCATTATAATTGTATTTCTGATGAAAACAAAAGAAGAAATCAACTAGAACAGCCGTTTGGCAATTGAAGAAAAGCCACAGTTAAAAGCAAGGATGTCAATCTCTTCATTTCCTTTGAAGATAGAAAAAAATGTCTGTGAGTTGTTGAGATCTGACTTAACTGACAGCAGATGCTTGTTCTACCAAGAAAAGTCAAGAGCAAAGCTCTGTCTGTGGTGATGTGAAGCCAACTTCTCAGCACTGTGTGGTAAAGGTAAAGAAATTCATTTATTTGGAATTTTTGCTGAAGTACCTCCCTTCTCTTCTGTGAATCTGTGAATTCTCCTTTTCCTAATCCAATTACCTGGTGGTCAGATCACTCCTCTGACATGTCAGAGATGCAAAGGACTTTCTGACCCACCTCCTGCCACATCTGAGCCTGCTCCAGCCAGCAGGGTATGATGCTCTTGGCCCCTGCCTTGTTCCAATTGGGAAGCAATTTATAAATTTATAAATATGTATAACATAATAGGAAATTTGTTTTTTTCAAGTGTGTTCTTTTCATAAATCTGATTATGTATTCCTAAATCACAAGCAAAAAAGAGGTCACATCCCAAGCAGCATTTGCAGCTAGATTTGTGACTATTGGCTAAATCTAAATGAGTAAAGAATCTTCTGTTTCATGGTACAGCTTTACTGACTGATCCCTTTTGGACTGAAACAGTAGTGGCTCATTGAGTATGAAAATGAGAATAGAGAGCAGAATCTTACCAGAATGCAAGGCAGTTCATGTTCAAGGGCACAAGATGCAGTCAGTGTTGTAATGTAAAATAAAATTATTTTCTGCTAGGTCTAATGACAAAGCAAAGCAAAACCTCTAAGATTTTTACAATGGATTCATCTTATGTATGAAGATGCTATGTTCATAAAAATGTAAATTTCAATACTTAACTATGTTTTCAGAATATCTTTTTTATGCAAAAAAAGTTGCTTTATTTATTTGAAAGCCATTAAAAAGGTGTAGATTGCAATATGACTACCTGAGGAAATGTCTGTGATTGAACAGTAGTAATAGCTGCTCATGCATAAAAGAAAACACAGAAGGTTTAGAATAGCTGAAAAGATAGTTCTGATTTGAATGGTAAACAGTGTTACTAATATTGGATGTCTTTTTACATTTGGATCTAAGTGAGAAAATAATAAATGCAATACTTACTGTTTACACAATGCCTTATCTTCAAATTAATTTGTAAATCATCTGCATTTTACTACAGTAGCAATGAAATCTGTCACTGTTCCAGTGTCAGAAAGCCTTATGCAAGCCCATTTTGCTTTTAGATTATTCTCTCTCTTTTGGGGGGGGGTNTTAAAAGCAAGGATGTCAATCTCTTCATTTCCTTTGAAGATAGAAAAAAATGTCTGTGAGTTGTTGAGATCTGACTTAACTGACAGCAGATGCTTGTTCTACCAAGAAAAGTCAAGAGCAAAGCTCTGTCTGTGGTGATGTGAAGCCAACTTCTCAGCACTGTGTGGTAAAGGTAAAGAAATTCATTTATTTGGAATTTTTGCTGAAGTACCTCCCTTCTCTTCTGTGAATCTGTGAATTCTCCTTTTCCTAATCCAATTACCTGGTGGTCAGATCACTCCTCTGACATGTCAGAGATGCAAAGGACTTTCTGACCCACCTCCTGCCACATCTGAGCCTGCTCCAGCCAGCAGGGTATGATGCTCTTGGCCCCTGCCTTGTTCCAATTGGGAAGCAATTTATAAATTTATAAATATGTATAACATAATAGGAAATTTGTTTTTTTCAAGTGTGTTCTTTTCATAAATCTGATTATGTATTCCTAAATCACAAGCAAAAAAGAGGTCACATCCCAAGCAGCATTTGCAGCTAGATTTGTGACTATTGGCTAAATCTAAATGAGTAAAGAATCTTCTGTTTCATGGTACAGCTTTACTGACTGATCCCTTTTGGACTGAAACAGTAGTGGCTCATTGAGTATGAAAATGAGAATAGAGAGCAGAATCTTACCAGAATGCAAGGCAGTTCATGTTCAAGGGCACAAGATGCAGTCAGTGTTGTAATGTAAAATAAAATTATTTTCTGCTAGGTCTAATGACAAAGCAAAGCAAAACCTCTAAGATTTTTACAATGGATTCATCTTATGTATGAAGATGCTATGTTCATAAAAATGTAAATTTCAATACTTAACTATGTTTTCAGAATATCTTTTTTATGCAAAAAAAGTTGCTTTATTTATTTGAAAGCCATTAAAAAGGTGTAGATTGCAATATGACTACCTGAGGAAATGTCTGTGATTGAACAGTAGTAATAGCTGCTCATGCATAAAAGAAAACACAGAAGGTTTAGAATAGCTGAAAAGATAGTTCTGATTTGAATGGTAAACAGTGTTACTAATATTGGATGTCTTTTTACATTTGGATCTAAGTGAGAAAATAATAAATGCAATACTTACTGTTTACACAATGCCTTATCTTCAAATTAATTTGTAAATCATCTGCATTTTACTACAGTAGCAATGAAATCTGTCACTGTTCCAGTGTCAGAAAGCCTTATGCAAGCCCATTTTGCTTTTAGATTATTCTCTCTCTTTTGGGGGGGGGTGGAAGGGGCAGAAGGGGGTGTTAGGAACCAAACAGTCTTTCTGCCTCATCTCATACATTAATAATGATATCAGTGATAAGCTAGTTTTATTTTCACATAGTAAAAGAACACTCACACTGCTACTCAATTAGAATTCAGCCTTTTTTCTTTCCCTGTACACTGCCAGACAAATAGTGTCTGCCTTCTGATTTTTTTCCTGACTGTAATTTAATAAGCAATTTTACTATGCAGTGTCAAGAGTCCCCTTGCAATTATGATATTAGGCTCACGTTGCTTAGCTTGTAGAACTGTTTAGAGAGCAGCCCTTGAAATGAAATTTAATGCATTGCCCATGCCCCACACCCATATACAGACAGAACTGGAACTCCAGGTTGCAAAATGCCTCATTCTTTCCTTCAAGCTCTGCATGAGAGATAAAAATATCTTTTCTTTGACCTTAGAAGGAAAAAAAGTGCCTAGGATGCCTTACATGAAAAGACACCAGGGAGGCAATTGGCAATAGATATTGTCCAATGGGCCACACAGTCTATTCCTTACTCTGCTTTTTAGTCATCTCCCATTGGATTTTAATTTTTTTAACATTACATGTTATATATATTTTAAAGAACAAGAGGTATGAATGGTTTCTTTCATTAAATACCTAGCTTTATCTGTGGCAGCAGAACTAGAAGCTGTAGTCTGTTCCTCTACCAAGGTGGTTGGGCTGTATCAGTAACCTCAAAATGCTTGATATGAAAAATGCCAGGGAGGGCAAAAAGAAGCCTGTTAAAGAAGCCTTAAAAAATTCAAGTGAGGAGTGAGACCACCAAGAAGCTTCAACATCAAATTCAAGGTAAGACACATGAGCTCCTACTGGGTGTGCAAAGACAGCAATGCCCACCAGCAGCCAGAGCCAAACCCAGTGCATCACTCAGTGTGTCCCAGAACTCCCAGTGATGGGAAACAATGCCCATTTTATTGAAAAGCCTCTTCTGCATTAGGTTGGAATGGCAAACACTGCAGAGGAGCTGTCACAGAGCTTGCTGCAGTGTTGCTAACTGCTGAGGTGCAAACCAATCAGTTCCAGGTGCACAGACATAGAGAACCATCTATTTCCAGGACAAAAGGTACTGAAATAAATGAATCATTAGTCTAACATGGCACAGAAATTCCTATGCATCTGTCAGTTACTATTCCTTTCTGCACAACCTTACTGAATCATGCAATCATTTTCCATGCCAGAAGTGTAGCATCTTTTTTTCCACTCCAAATGACAGAAATTGGGGTGGGGGAAAGAAAGAGATTTCAGAGTGAAGAGAGACAAAAGTAATGAGAGAGATTAGTTTTAAATATTTGACACAATTCATCATCCTGTACAAAAGAAAAGCCTTATGCCACTTTACTGAAGCCATGCTTTTATTTGAGCACATGAATCAAATTTCCCTATTACAAATAGTCAGAATTTAGCACCCTCAAACCATCATTTAGAACTGCTCAGTATTGTCAACGTGCCCTCTAATGTCTGTTGGAATATCAGAGAAACTACATGGCAAGATTACAAAACTGCTCTGAAAAGGCATTTCAGAATTTGCTTTCATTAGGCCAAATTCCAGTCACTTCCACCAGTCTCTGAAAATGAAAAAAAATGAGAAAAATTAAAAAAAAAACAACCCTGATTTTCAGAAAGACTGGATTTGCTTTTAATCTCTGGGAAAACACTCATTTTCTTTGAAATATACCAATTAACAGTGCTAATGTTAAATATGTAGAACTTGATCCCCTCCCCTCATCCAGTAAGTATCAGAACAAGTTATTTCTGGTTTTGAGAATATGCCAGTTTTAGGGAATATTAACCCCTGCAGCAACACAGCTATTTTTGTCTTCAGAAAAGGAGACAGCTGCTGATGGATGGAACAGATCAGTGCTTAGGATATAAAGCAGCCAAGATGAAATGGCTGGTATACACCCACACCCACAGAATGACAGACATATCCCACACTATCATGTAGTCAGGAATGAAAGAATTAAAATACTACATTATTTTGCTAAAAAATGGTGAATTATTAAATCAGGAGCACTTCCTAAAACAGTTGGGATCCCATCAGGAGCTGCAGTAGCTTGATTGAAAATTAATGTCTGATAAAAATGGGTAGCTTTGGCCCTCCAAATCCACAGAGGTGAAATGGCAGTGAATATTTCTGACACATCTGCCCTGCACTCATGTTTTTTTAACTGTGGAGTATAAGGAACTTTATACACAACAAAGATATAACAAAATACCAAATACAGGTGCTGATACCACTGTCTCTTGTTTGTGGAACTCACTGGACTGGAGACATCTTTTCCTGGTCAGTGGTGTCCTCAGAGCCATGGAAAGAAGCAGCCAAGGTACAAAAAGTCAAATGCAAAACCTCTTTCAGACTATCTTTTGAAAGAAAATGTGAGGCTGGTGGGGGCAGCAAGTCTCATCATCTTTTAGAGAGTTCAGCTTTGCATTTCCCTGGGATTAAGTGAATTTTACACTGTTGGGTGCTTGGCCCTGAATAAAGGAGAATGACTTTCTTTTTCTGAAATTAAATATCAGAACCATGTATCTTTCCCAAATCCAGTTTAGAAACTATAGCACTTCTTGACAGTAATGATAGGAAAAAATGTCATTTTTCTTGCAACTAATATTTCTAGCAAAGATCCTGCTCTTTTTGAGAGTATGAATTTCCAGCTCTCTGCCAGCTGTGTCAGCACAGCTCACATTACAGCCACAACCCATTTCTGCAAAGCTACTCCTACAGAGTTCTCCAATCTCACACCCAGAGCCTGTCCACTCTGCTAACACAAGTAGTCAATGGAGAAGGCAAAGAGGACTTGTTCTGAGATGCTGATTTGGAGGATGCCTGACACTGCACGACTGTAACAAAGGGATTTGCTACAGGGGGCATTCTTGCAGCAGAACTGAGTTACTGAATACAAATATTTCTCTAAACCCAAGTCATTTAAGTCAAACAAAAAATGTGTTCCAAGGCACTAAGCTTTCTTAAAAAGACTTGTCTCTGAAATGATGCCCCTGACTCGTGCAGGGCTCCACAAAGTGTTTATTATTGGATCAAAAGTAAACTGTTAGCATGCACTGCTTGAACCCTTCATATCATTAACTGCCATTAATGGTTTCACAGCTAGTGATTTCCACATGCATCTCTAGCTGACATGCACAGCAAACAGGTCCTGTGTTTCAGCAATCAACTGAGCTATTTCTCTAAGTCTACTCCAAAACTTTCTACTAGAAATGAGCTGAAACATCACCAAAAATTTGGCTTTGAGAGCAGCAGTGTCACACACACACAGATAATAATCAGCATTATTATGAGGCTGAGCTACTCTGCAAGTATCCCTGCTTCAGTTTTCATCCTAGCTGCATCAGGAGTGCAGACAAGAATCAATATCTTAATAACTGCTGAATTAAACCTTCAGCTCACATTTTTGTGAGGTCACTTCTCGTTTTATCCTGGAGGAGTTTGCCAGTTATTTAAGTTTCAGTCAATTCGAGGGTAAGTAGCTGGTCAAAAGGAAAACAGAATAAAAAAGTCAGTTTTTAGAGTGGTGTGCCCCAGGGAGCAGTGCTCATGTCCTGCTGGAATCTGCAATACAGGCTGGGCAGCCAACAGGTGAAATTCTGCTAGCAATGCAAAGGTAGTAAAGATGATGATTAAATTAAAAAAAATTGCCAAAGAATCTATGTTGCCAAGTGAGAAAATGTCACAAAATTCAGCATCATAGGGATGCAGATGGAATAAAATGCTCCTAAATTCACATTAAAAATAAAAATTAACAGGACTCTGTACTAAGCTATCACTTCTCAAGACAAATCTTGTGGTTCTGACAGATACATGGCTCTANGCTAAAATGTGGTGCTTTTAAAAGGAAAAATAATTAAAATAAATACATATAGTGTATATAAAGACCTAGCTCTGATTTAAAAAGGTCTTTGAGCCACAGACCTCTAAAAATCTCAGTAAAAAAATCTGAGAATCCATTGTTGCATGTGCTCTCTCCTACTCTAGTCCTCCTTGGACTTCATTACTTACTTGCATTTTGGGACATGCTTCTGAGTTCTCAAACACTGCAGCTGCCTGAATTAGATTATTATTCTCTCTCTATATTCTATATATTCCAATATAACACATGGTATAATACTGTAACTAAAAAAAAAAAGTGGATGAACATGTTATAAAACATAAAGAAAATTAAAAAGTTAATTTTAAAAAGGCACCTGAAGTAAGGTGTTCTTGGATGTGAGACAGTATAACTATAGATGGCTATCTGAAAAATCACAACACTTCTTTTTTGATGCTAATTTTCTGACTACATTTCTATACCTTCGTACAGGATTCCAACATTTATAGATATTCTTTATGACTAAACCCTTTGAGAAAAGCTAATAAATAGTTTTACTGCTAGTAAGTTTTAGCAACTAAGGAGACAAACTGGCAGGCTGTTACCTGTAAAATAACTGCCCTGAGATAGTGGGGGCTGGCTCCTGTGTGAGTGTATGGAGGTCTTCATGAAGAAATAACAGCACCTTGTAAATATTTTGATTTTTTTTTTTTTAATCTTTCATCAGTAATAATTTCACTCAGGAAAAAAAAAAAAAAAAAAAAAAAAAAAAAAAAAA
>VYZU01052119.1:34506-68613 GCA_013401355.1 Ceyx cyanopectus
AAAAAAAAAAAAAAAAAAAAAGAGGTGTGTTGAAGGTTTGGTTCTTAGCACACAGGAATTCCAAGTTTGAAAAAATAAGACTGCAATAAGACAACTAAGAATGTTGCCAGGAAATTTTTGTCTCTAGTGTCATAATTGTTTGTTCCCAGTTGGAGCAGCACCCTCAGTGCATAACACAATTCAGCAGGGGAAAATTAAGAGAGAAACAGAAATGATCTCCTATGGCATCTGAAGACAGTATGAGCCTCCTTCCCTCTAGGCTCCTTCCATGGGAGCTTTGAAATAATGCATCTGACTGTCCCTAGAAAAATCTGCTTTTAAATAACCAAGTCTAGCAGGTGAGGGGGTTTTTCTTCTTTGTTTGTTTTAAAGTACTTTTAGGTGGGACTAGAGGCAAGAATTCATATGACTATACTCAAGGGGCATAACAATAATGACATCCTACTGTGAAATTTAAGATTCATAATTAAATCTTGACAGAAGCCTGGTGAAGCCAACTGCTTCAAATATTCAACCTGCTTTACAAGTTTTACATGGCTATATGCAGAGAAGTTACTTTTTACAGCAGTATTTACTGTGGATCATCAATTCCCACAGAGATTGGAGCAGCAAATGAAAACAAAAAAATCACCCTGATCTTAATTCCCTCCACCTAACAGCAGCTAAATAACAGTTGGAGCTGAGCTGCTTGGATCACTGGAGCCAAATGGTTTTCCCAATGAATCAATTAATTCCTGTTCTGACTTTAACAGCACCCAGTAAACAAATTTAGTTTCTTAACCAGTCTTTGAAAGGTACCAATAATTTTAAATGAAAAACAAACCTATGTGCATATAACTAAGCCCCATTATTTTTCAAAGCTTTTAGGAGGTTGTTCTGCTTGTTCTATATATCAGAATCCCCTAACCTTCCTTAATTACTGTCAGCTGCCATGATACTGAAAGCATCAGCTCTGACCTTAATGGACTGCCTTTCAACTCATTAAACAGTCTATGCATACTGCAGCTATGTTCCAGTGTGCTTAACACCAGAAAGACATTTGATGATACATGGCACCTTGGTCAATATATTGACTATTAAAATACCATTTTATTGTAGTCCATTATTAGTAATAGCCTAACAAAACAGGTGCTCAGGATTATATTCAGTTCCATAAGCATCAGCAAGCAATGACCTTGTCAGTACACCTACATTTTAATTGTGTGGCCAGTGTTGTAAGTGAAGGAATGGTTAAAATGTGTCTATGAGAGGGGAAAAAAGAAAAAGAAAAAGAAAAAAAAGTCCTTCCCCCCCCTCCACTACCTATAAAACCACAAAACCACAAGTAAGGATGGATCACTTGGCCTGGAATAATTTTCTAGATGTTCTACCAGTTAATGATGTAACATCAGCCTTGGTGATGTGAAAACCAGCCAGCACTTTGACAGGCTTGATGAATAATCCTTCATTCCAGGCTACAGCAGAAGTAAAACATATTTATAATTTTCTCCTCAGGCAATGGAAGGTATTATTTAAGCCCTGCAGGGAAACTGACCTTATCTCTGCCTTCCCCAAAACACTTATCAGCTCATTAGGTCACAAGAAGTGATGGCAATTACAGCTCTGAAAATAAAGAGGGTATTTGTTATGTTTAAACATTTCAAAAATCTAATCTGGAGAAAAATTAACAACAAATCAAGAATAAAAAAAAACAAACAAACCACCATAATTTTCATCTTTATGCAGGTATTTCAGGACAACTTTTTGTAGAGATAGCAGGCTATAGAATACCTTTTCTATTTTGAAAGTAAACTAGGAGTCAATTGTATTTGAACAGGGGAATCATTTCACTGCACTGTAAAGCCAGGTAACAAAACAAATTAAATTAAAATACATTTCCAGATCAGCATCCTAACATTCAAGATCTAGCTGAGGAATTTATCTAATTTAATATTTTATATTTGAAAAGCTCTTGGCCTGGTGTTTTCAATTTGCTCTCTTACTGCTTGCTTTTGATCATAGCCAAACTAGAGTGAAATTGCAGATGCATTTTTGTTGGCTAGATTCCTCTTCATTTCTAGCCCCAACTTGTTGAAATTTTGGGCAAAATGGTTTTCTGTAGCAATCAACTCCATGGATAAAGTTGTTGGTCATCTTTAAAATAGTTTTGAATATTCTATCATTTAAGTTAAACTGAACATACCTTTATTTTTGTAAAAAATATGAAATGAGTGTACTTTTCTTACCTAGGCCATTCATTACTGCACAGTGTATTTCCAGTGAGCCAAATTTGTAGTCTAGATAAGAATCACTGATGTGAAATTGTCATTACTCTTCACATTTTCCTGTTAATTCTCTGGAATTGTGGCTGCTTTTAATAGTATTTATGGTCAGGGCTTCAAAACTTTTCTTTTAAATTTCATTTTTCCTAGCCACAGTTAGAGATGACCACAGGACTAATGTGAGAAAGAGCAGAGCACATGCATGTAGAGTGGAATACTGGAATTTGTTAATTTGTTAATTTGAGTCAAAGAGACAAAAAGTTAAAATCCAAGTTGCTAGGAAAGCAGAGCTTGCAAATCTCTAAAGGCAGCAATTTTTAGATGGATTACAATATAATACAATACAATGTAAGAGAGTGCAGGTATTAAAATGATTTTTGTCAAAGACACACATCTTCATGTGCAGGGGATACTATGAATCATAGAATCCCAGAATCCCTCTTTTTCTGAACAGTTGTCAATAATCAGTTTACTCCATTTACTAAAGTAAATGTCTAGGCAATATGCTTGTCATAGCACTTGGGTTGTTAAGAAATTAGTGGCTGACATCCCAAGCTAGCTACAAAATCATTTGAGCTGCTTTATTTTTTAGCAAATTAAACCTCCTCCCCCCAACCCCATTATTTGTGTACAAATAAGAGAAAATGGAAAATTTCTTGGTATATAGAAATCACCTAACAAAGTACAGAATATGAAATCCTGATTCATCTCCAACATGTAATTTTGTATCATGTAATTGTGTTTCCAGCAGTTTTTTGCCTCACTAAAGAGCAGATTTAATGCAGAATATTAAGGTGCTGCCTTGAACAGAACTACCATTTTAGTCCTTTTTGCAGTGGTGCCACAAATCCTGTTCTGATTATGTATATGCATATATTTTGCTACCTGGAAACAGTTATTCTCAAGGCATGTGGTTCTTTCTGAAATACATGTGAACCCTGATTATGCTTTAAACTGAATTAATCTAATATAGTCTATCTAAAACCAGGGATGCAAGAGCCTAGATGTCCTCTGTATTAACAGAAATGCATGTCTGTAAACCAGAAATGTCTTTTTATGAGTGACTGTTGCCTTGGAAACCACTGCCAAAAAGGAAAATTTTGTCTTCATGGGAAAACCATACTATTAATTTCTCCCCAAACTTATTTTTTCCTGATCAATCTGAAACAAAGATCAGCAGTTAGATGTTCCTAGCTCTTCCAGATTATCTTGGAAAACAATGATCTGAAATGTTGGTTTTGGGGTGGGGGGGAGGAATTTATCAATTTCTATTTTCTGTTTTGATTTATATCAAATTTTCCATCACTACTTAGATGAATATAATTTCCCAACTAGTGTTTCAGAGTGAGCACAGAATGTAGTGATTTTCTAGGTGGTTTCCTTTCCAGAGTTACTGCTTTCTCTGGCCTGATTCCTGCATGGGGGAGGATGTGCTAATAGAAAGAATTTACTCTAAACCAGTGAGTGTGTATATATATATATATATATATATATATATATGTNTTAGGTTTATTGTGGGGAGAATTAAACCTGTTTTGACACAGTTTTTCTTTTCTATCAATTTACATTTTTATTTCTGGGAACATATTCACAAAATACTGACCACAGAATCACAGGTATAAAATTCTGTTTTTTTTGGCTCAGGTTGTATTGTAGCTTGTTTCCAAAGAAAACACCTAACTGTACCATCCTATTTGTGACACCAGGACTAAGACAAAAAGGGGAATTAAAAATTAATCATGCTTTCCTCTGAGCACTGACAGGCAGTGGTGTACTGGGAGATGGAAGCCTAAAAATACTACTATTCAATATGCAGACCTACTCCATGGGATTTCTTGGAGCTACAGTACTGGGCTGTTACCAGGAAAAACCTCTGTAGAAACACAAATTCTAATAGCACTAAAATCTTTGTAAGAGCTCTGAGGCTTTAACCTTCATGTGGCAAAAGCACAGTGTGGGAGTGCAGAGATGCTATGAAACCCTCTAGTAAAACATGGGGCTGGCTGTTGGGAAGAGGTTTGTGATGAGGAAAAAGGTCAGTGACACTACAGTGGTCAGGGAAAGCTGACTGTGACATGTTTCAGGGACTGAGAGACTCACCTGCAAGAACACAGGCAGCAGGACTTGAAGAAATGACTGATTCAAAAGGCTGTTCACTTCTGTTTTGCCTGACTCTGTTACTTTGAATTCTTCCCATTTATGAAGTTTCTAGTTCATAGCATTTTCCTACCTGAATTTCAAAGCTTTGTGGAGTTCACAGGTGAAGATTCACTGTAAATGTCTGGCTGACACAGGACCCTGTCACTGGCCTTCAGCCTCTGCAATGCCCCTTCCTCATCTGCAGCACCCTAATGGACATGCTCAGCACCATCTTCTAGCACAGCATGTGGCTCCATTCCTGGAGGACTGAAGAATGAGTCTGAGGTATTCCACCTCCAGCAGCTGCCTCAAACACTCTCATGTTAGCCAGCTCAGTGAACCAACATGAAAACACTGAGTAGTTCATCAGTTCACCCTATGTTGAATAAAGTCCTTCAACACAGATACATCACCATGATTTTAACAACAGTGTTTCCTGATTAAAGGTGGCTCTGGGTTTGATGAAAAGGGGAAATCAAGTACTCTAAAAAACTAGTTTAGAAGCTTAAAGGATAAATAGCAACTAAAAGCCTCAGATTATCATTTGGTATTTGTCCAGAACCTAAAGTGGGAGAGACTGCTCAGCAGTTTTGAGTGGCTTCCACCAGCTGAGCTGATTAGCCCATGATCTGTGCTGAGCAATAGAACTTCACTTGCCTGGCACTGGGGGCAGTTGCTCCCAGCTGAGCATGTTCACATGGACAATTAGCAAGGCTCAGCCAACATGGGATCACTTGTTAAGCTGCACTTTTGTTTATTTTTCCTTTCAAGCCCCATACTAAGAAGCAGTGTGAAGCAAAAGAGGTTTTGAGAGCTAAATGAGGGATAGCTCCCATATGAAGGGGAAAAAAAACCCAACCTATAATTACCCCCTCCCTTCCCAGCTTGCATATTAATACTGACAGAAAAATTTGCATTACTTGTTTTGCTCTAGTTAGCTTGCAGTTTTGGGTAGATCTTGTTCTAAGAGGTGTAATTTACAATGAATTTATCAGAACACCTCTACTTTAGGCTTAAACTAAAAAAAAAAAACCCAAACAAAATAGATATCTAAGATCTGTAATCCCATTACAATAGCTATATTGAATTCAATAGATACACTAGAGTACCTACTACAATACAGTTAAATTAGATGAGCTTCTCATTTTGGCCATACATCACTTTTTAAAGTGAAGTAGAAAAAAGATAGGAATAGGCTGAAATAAATTATTTAAGTTTATTATCTCTAATAGAATTCTATCACTGTGCTGTATTATGGGAACATAAAAATTCTGTGCCTTTTGTGAGAATACCAGTAAGAATGTGCTCTGTCTCTGAAATAATATCAGTGATAGATATGAAATCAGCTTATAATTAGCTAAGATTCAGAATATTGTGGTAATAACAAGAATGTAGTTGAACATTTTGGCATTGTGAAAAAAATGCTTACCCAAACTTGTAACTTTATCAGCACAAACATACTTTCCCTACTAATGAAGGTGCAATTTACTTTTTTCTTTTAAGTCAGATTTGAACAAGATACTTCATGTTCAACAATTTTTCACTTCAGTGGAACACTCCCCACAACACCAGAAAAAAAAAGAAAAAACCAACAACCCACCACAAACCCCCACCCAAGAACCATTTGCCACTATAAGAATTTACCTGCATCACATAATGAATTTAAGTATTAACTAGACTTAAGCCTTGAGACAAAGGGCTTACATATCCTTTTAGAAGGCAAGCTTAAGTGAAACAAAATGAAGATTTTAATTTGGGAATACCAGGCTTGACACCATGCTTTAACAGTGGAATGGGTGAAATTATCTCCTCCTCATCCCCCTCTTTAAAAACATCTCTTTTTAAATGAAAAACAGCAGGGGAAACAACGTGGAAAACCAGAATACCCAACAGAACATAAAAAAAACCCACAAACAGAAACAGGTAAGAATGGAAAAGATCTCAAACTGATACTTGTATACTTACTTAACTCCATTTTGCATGAGTTTATTACACATCCCTTCACAGATTAAAAAAAAACCCAACTTCCCTCAAACCCAGGGCAGCAAGAAAGGAAGAAAGGCAATTCCCATTATTATTGCTGTGGACCAGTCCAACCTGAAAGTGGAATAACACTGATCAAGGAGGCAAGGCAAACTCACGCTTGTTGTGTAAGCTGCTTCGGGGTCATCCTCCAGCACTCGTGACAACCCAAAATCAGACACTTTACACATCAGGTTGCTGTTGACCAAGATGTTCCTGGCTGCCAGGTCCCTGTGGACATAGCCCATGTCTGAGAGGTACTTCATGCCAGACGCAATGCCCCGCAGCATGCCGACCAGCTGGATCACTGTGAAGTGCCCGTCGTGCTTCTGCAAGGAGAGAGGCAGGGTCACACACAGCTGCTTTGCATTCATTTCATCCCAGGGCTACTCACTACAGCTGATGTTTAAGCCAACAAGCCCACTGAAAGCTTTTGCCAAGTATTTAGTATTTTTATTTATATTTTTATTATTATTTAATATTTTATTATTTTATTATTTAATATTTTATTATTTATTATTATTACCTGCAGAGGGTACTGCTCTTACCTCACTTGCTGCTTTTTTTGGAGGTGTGTGGGGATTTATTTATTTTTTTTTTGTTGTGGTTGTTTGTGTATTAGTTTTTATAATAAACAAGCCTGGACAATGTTTGGGGTTGTAGCTCTGCACCTAACACTATATAATCTCTGAACACTAGATTAGAAAATTCAGGGGTGATGTAACTTTCCCCAGCTCTGGTCTGACTACAAACATTCTCAGATCCATGAATATATTAAGCTGCTGATATATTAAGTCCTGATGAAATACTTTGGAGTTGAACATGTAAATAGGAGTTATGTTGTCAGCCACACTTGTCCATGTGGGCAGTCTTGGTGGGCCATCTGCAACGTTAAAGTTAATGCTTCTGTGCCTTCTACATCTACAAGGATCCCAAAATATGTGGCAGTGGGGATCAGGAGAGTATCTACAGAATTCTGATTTGCCTGGTTTATTTTTGCCCTACCTACCACTTAAGAACAGAGTGCTTACAGCAGGATTTCTGTGACCTCAGCTGGCAGATATTTAACTTCTCATGGATTACTCAGCAAGCCAGGCTTTTATGTTAGCAGAAATAGCCAAACAAAAACAAAGTTCACTTTCCATTTTCTCTTTCCACACGTGAGCATTGGGCTACAGACAAGTAGCAGAGTTCTGAGCAGCATTTGGGACATTCCTATTGCTTAACTCAAGCACTGAACCAAGGTGATTTTTGTAGGGTGTAAGTTCATAGTTCATGAACTTTATCCAATATTTTATGTAATTAAGCCAGATGGGATTTGTGTTTTGCTTTTCATTTAATAATTCTAAATATTCAGTTGAAACAAAATGTATTAAGCTGGTTGCAAACAGTTAAAACTCTTCACACTCTATGAATTTTTTAGCTAGCCATAGAAGTGGGATTTGGAACAAGGAACCTAGAATTTTGTTTTGAAAAACAACCAACCAAGCAAGTCCCCACTGTCCCTAAACAGAATAAACCCCCCAAACCTCTGTATTTTACTTCCTCCTTACCATCATTAAGAGTTCTGTTCTTTCAACAGATCTCAGTCATATGCAACACATTCATTCCTTTTTTAATGTCTGCTCTTTCAAATCTAGACCATACTTGACTGATTTGTCATAAAACAAACTTCTTCTGCTCTTTCCACACCTCAGTATTTGCCTTAATATAGCAGAAATGCCAGAGATAAAAACTATCTCATGCTTTTGTCATTCTCTCCCTATTTTCAAACTTCTTTGGGCTTCTGCCTTGCACAAAAAGTTCAAACTTCTTATAGAAGTTTAAAGAAACTTTAAATTTCTTTTAAAAAATGTTAGACTTTATAACATACCTGTTGCAACCTTATTCTATCCTCCTTCTCCATCTGTAGTTCTCTGAATCCTCTTCTGCATCTGTTCACTTCTGTCCCTTCTCTTGGTTTTTTTATGTTTATATTTTAATATAATTTTATTGCAATCCTTACAGTTGGGACTACATTTTTCCTGTCAGCAAACCAGTCTTCTCCCTCTCAAGTCTCTCTGTAATCACTTCTGCATCCATTTCCATGCCAGTTGTCTTCCCTTCCAATTTATAAACTTGGTATCTTCCAATATATCAAAATATTTGATTTCAGCTGATCAGGACACAGCCCATGGGCCACACTTAACCCTTGGAAAATTCAACTAAGTTGATGAAATTATACAGGTATGAATCTGGCCTCATATATTCAGCATTTGTAAATCCCCATGGATGAGTCAAACCAATCCTTCAGCAACTTTCCATTATCTTGTTTCATCCCCTCATCATACAGGGACATAAAGCACTCATTTGAATGATATGGCAGTTGTTATCCAGGGCTTTATTCTGATTCCCATGGCTTAGATTTGAAACATGCTTTTGCTGGGACAAACACCATTTGTCACTGGGGTGTTAAGGGTGTTAATCAATACTGGCAGCAATTCAGACCTCAGTGGACTTACCACATTTATCCTATCAGTCCATCAAGTTTTAATCAGGCTTTAATGGCTTTGCTAAATAAACTTTTCTCAACAGCTGAGTATAGATGCAATATCTGAGTAGTTGCCATTGCATTTATACAGCCCTGCAAATGCCCTGAAAAAAATGTTTTATCATTCACTTACAGTTTGCTTTTGAAAACACAGACTACAGAACAACCCTACTTCATATGGCTGTCCATCCAAAGTCCATCCAAAGCCAGTACAGTGTCCACCAACAGAGAGTTGGTGACAGGACAAGAGGCAATGGGAGTCAGTTGGAGCACAAGAGGTTGAGGGGAAACACAAGGACAAACTTGTTCCCAGGGAGGGTGGCAGAGCCTGGCAGGGGCTGCCCAGGGAGGTTGTGGAGTCTCCTGCTCTGGAGACATTCCAGACCCCCCTGGATCTGTTCCTGGGTGACTTGGTCTAGGTGCCCCTGCTCTGGCAGGGGGGTTGGACTAGATGATCTTCTAGCTCCCTTCCAACCCCTAACATGCTGTGATTCTGTGACAGAAATTTCACTAAGAACGTATCTCCCTAGCTGTGCATAAGGATCTCATGTGAGTCTTTTAAAGCCTTACTAAAGTCAAGATTTATGATATCAACTGCTTCTCCCACACCCATGAAGCCTGTGCCCTATTACAAAAGGAAACCAGAGGGATAAAATTTTTCTTGACAAATCCATGTTGGCTTATACTTATCTCACTGTTATCTTTAAGGTGCTTATAAATACTTTTTGGATAATTTGTTCCAGCAGTTGACATTAAGCTGACTGGCCTGTAATTTCTTGGCTTCTATTTTTTCTTCTTTTTAAAGACATGGATGACATTGTCTCTGTTCTGATCTCCTAGTTTCCAATGTACACTCCATACTTTTCCAAAGATAAAGAGCACACTGAAATTATCCACATTACCTATAAAATTCTTTCTGGCTTTAAATGCAAGACAGTTTGCAATACATTTCTTGATGCTCTGTAAGAAGAATATCTACAGCAATTAAAAATAGCCAGCATTACTAAATTAACTTCTCACAGCACTATCAGAAATACTGTCTTCTCCCTCCTTTTAGCAGGATAAGACATTGCCTGAGAACAACTGTTGGCTCTTTAGCATCAGTGACAGCTTTTCAGTGTAATCTTAGATCATATTAATACATGCTGCCTACAATGTCACCATTAAGGTAACATATTCATTCAAACTCATTTTCTAGTTGCTTTTTTTTTTCCTAAAAAAATACTGGTATCAGCATTCTCCAGTGCAGGTTTTCTTCTTTACAGAATCATTTTTTTAAAGCAAAATGCCACCTTGATACTGTGAGGAAAAGAGCATGCCTCCAATAAATAAAAGTGCACATGTGTGTGAAAGCAAAAGAAGTAGAGAAGATTTAGACTGGATCTCAGGAAGAAGTTCTTGACCTTGATGGTGGTGGATCATCTACAACTGAACAAAGGGTGGGCAAAGCTGCTCTGAGGAAAACTTCATAACCATTACTGCATCCAAGAGCTATATATTGCAGCATTTCCTCCTTCTAGCAACTTTTTTTCCCCCCTGCAGATTTTTACACTTATCTTAGCCTCTGTTAGACAGGCCTCAAGGGATTACAATTTGGTGATGAATTCCAGGGTTTCAGTTGCTGTGCAGTCTGCTGCAGTTAGTGCTCTAAGGCAGTTAAGCATATTTTTTTTGGTAGAATCTTTAGAAATCATTTTCTTTGGAGGAACAAAATATATTTGACAGCATATTTACCCACTATCCATGCCTGTAAACAGATCTGTTTTTATGAATATTTTAATTTTCCAAAGTGAGAGGAAAGATTCACAAACTTTTAGGTAGGAACTGGAGCATTACTATGGCAAATATTAACAATGAAGAAAGCAAGATGGCCCTGTGATTATTCTAGGTAAATTAATTCCTTCCTCCTACAGTTCAGACATTCACAAAACTGGACAAGACTGGACCATCTTGGACACTGAGCAGGAATCAAGCACTGCCAGTAGTCTGGTAGTCTGCAGCTGCAGAAAAACACTGAAAGAAGTTAAAGTACTCTGGTGATAGGTTTTTAGTTCATTTTACATGACTCTGTGCACTCAACAGCAAACATCCCCTAGGTGTGTTCCTAAGACACAGAGAGGATGCTCCCAGACCACAGCAGAGGCTCTTCAGATGCCATTCTGTGCAACTGAACCCCAGGACTAATCACCCTAAGTCACACCTAGCCTCCTAAACACCCTGGTCCTGCCTATCTGATGCAAAATGCAATTATTTTAGCCAAGAATGACCATGTGAAGTTGGAGTAATACTGAGAGGAGTCTCTAGCCCCTGAGAAAATCCTAAGGTGGAAGCTCAGATCTTTTTTCAGAGTAATCTCTGCAAGTGTTACCAGAATTGAAGGCACACATACCTTATTTCTGGTCAAATGCCCATCTAATTGACAGCAAATCTCAGGTTTACTTTTGTGGGATGATTAATTTACATGCCTCAGTCTCAGATGAGATTTAAAGTTATTTAACCAAATATGGAAAATTAAGTATTTCTTCTGATAAGAAATGGAATTTTTCCCCCAACTTTGTAAAAAAACTTTGCACTGAAACAAGTGATTCTTTAAATAATGAGCAAGATAGTCTATCTTAGAGAGGCCCTTCCATATCTCACCACATAAGAATTGTTATACTCACTGAACTTTCATTAGGATTGCTGGATAAACCTTCTTTGTTTCATTGTGCCTTCACAAAAGCTTTTAAAAGTGCAGACTTTTATCTGCAGGAAACAACTAATATTAATGAAGCAGATGGATTTCTTTCTAAATAGGTTATTTTGCAGCCATTTACTCTGCTAATTATTATCAGAAATGTTGATGTTATATCTACAGTGCTTTGGGATACTGAATATTATCTGAAGTCCTTTTAAAAAGCTTTTTAGAAGAATAAACCATATCTGAAGTGTGAATTGAATCTGTAAAATAATATACATGGAAACTAGCTGCAGAAATTATTAGCTCACATTTCCCCAAGCAGCTTTGCCTACAAATATATCCAATGCAATGTGAGAAGTGTTGCTTCACAGTAATATCTTCATTTTGCTGATGTCAGTTTCTATTTAAGTGTCCTAATAAGTAGTAATTATTCTGATAAATAAATGCATGTGAAGAATAACTGGAATATAGATATCATAGTAGAGCAATTCAGAGAAAGGTAATTTGCTCTCATGAATTACAGAATAATAGCATGGTTAGGGCTGGAAGGGACCTCCAAAGGGCATCTAGTGCAGCCCCCTGCAGGGAGCAGAAACACCCTCAACTAGAGCAGGCTGCTCAGAGCCTTGGCCAACCTCACCTCTCCCCAGAGCCTTCTCTTCTCCAGGCTGAACAACCCCAGCTCCTTCAGCCTGTCCCCACAGCAGAGCTGTTCCAGCCTCTGAGCATCTCTGTGGCCTCCTCTGGACCCCTCTATCAGCTCCATGTCTGATATTTCCTATGTTGAGGGCTCCAGAACTGGATGCAATATTCCAGGTGAGGTCTCAGAGGGCTGCCACTCCCTGGCGTCTCCACAAAATGGCCGACACTTCCCGTGCCCCACCACAAGATGGCCACAGCTTCACCTGCTCCACCACAAATGGCCGCCACTGCCCCTGCCCCACCACAAGATGGCTGCCACTTCTTCTGCCCCACCACAAGATCATAGAATGTTTATGGCTGGAAGGGAGCTCCAAAGGTCACCTAGTGCAGCCCCCTGCAGGGAGCAGGGACACCCTCAACTAGCCCAGGCTGCTCAGAGCCTTGGCCAACCTCCCCTGCAATAGCTCCAGGGATGGGGCCTCAACCACCTCCCTGGGGAGCCTGTGCCACTGAGCCACCACCCTCAAGGGAAACAACTTCTTCCTGAGATCCAGTCTCTTAACTAATGTCAGGGCATGTCATCAATGAACTGTTTTCTAATTCAATTTGTAAATGCAAGTAATCACAAATAATTATAAAAACAATTACCGAGTATATTCTAGACTGCAACAACAACAACAAAAAACCCCATATAACAGTATATTTTTAAGGTGATTGAAAAAAAATTAACTGCTTATATGAGGCTACTCCTTTGTGCTTCGATTTCTCTTTTCCTTCACAAAAATTCTACTTGAAATATCTTTTGCTAAATACAGCCACTACTTTTGTAGAAGAATTTAATTATATTCTCAAGCTTAAATCTTTTTTTCCAGTCATGTGCTTTTCCTCAGAAATGTGCCCTGGGGAAAACGCTTCTATTCTTCAATAAAAATCCATGGATTGCACTATGTAGAAATTATTTTATGATAAATGATTTAAAATCTTAAGCTAGAATGGTGTCTTATTCAAATGTGATCAGTAAATGGCACCTCACCCGCAGAAAGGAGTCAAGGGATCCATTCTCCATGTATTCAACTACAATCATTACTGGTCTGCCTGCAAAATAGCAAAGGAACACATTAGGATTATAGACATATTATGGGCCTTTTATAATTTGAGCTGCTATTCAGAGAAGTTGAATATGTTACATCTTTTTTAAATCCTCATTTATATCACAAACACAATTCCCTGTGCTGTTTGCTAAGAACTGCTTTATATATATTATATATATTTAATTTTTTTTTTTTTGCACTGTATTAGCTGAATGGGCATTGAACAAGCCACAGCCAGTGATTTCTCCTGGGCTGTTACAGCTAACCTGGAATTTTTGTTATAAAAAGTGAACAAAGAATTTCTCTGTCTGTCCCAGCATGTTCACTTGAAGTTCCAGATGCCCTGGTGATGCTCATTCATGTAGCTTAGTCTAGTCTTTCTGGAGCTCCTCACAATATTATTTTTTCAAATAAAATGTGGGGTTCTTTCTTTATTCACCCACCCTCATCTTTAGGTCCTTGATGAATACAGCAGTACTTCATCATGCTGGCACAGTAGTACTTTTTTCCTGTGTGAAAATTCTGATGCCTGAACAGTCTTTTTGAAGAGCCTTTCTGAAGTGTGAAGGATTACCAGCTTCTTCTTTTTATTTTAATTGAATGTTTGGTCTTAGCTACAGATGTGCATCTGCCACCAAATCAATTTATATTCATCTGCATCCATTGGTTATACCCTGGTTTTGCATTATAAGCTTAAATGATACATCACTTTTAAGCTCTTGGAGACCACAGCATTTGAAAAATAAATGTTTTATTTATTTCAGCTTGCTAATGACTAGCTCTATAGCCTAGTCTCTTTAGTTTCAAGCACTTAAATGACCTAGATTCTGTTATCTTTACCTCAAGAGGCTGACATCTCCATGTGAATGGAATATTCTATCATCTAGAGAAGTAAATAAATGACAGTCTGATCCTAGAGGATCTTCTGATTTGCAGAACTCTGGCAAGCAAATAGTAATTTCTAAATAGTTGCAGACAACAGCACCTTGGAATTGTAAAGCTGTTTTTCAGATGGTACGTTTGGTCAATTATAAGTTACCCAGAAATCTCCCTTTCTGGGTAAATCAACAACTGAAACACCTCTATGGAAGAGTTGCACTCGAAGGGAATGACAACTGGAGCTGTTGAGCTCCAAATACAAAGTATTTTCACTTATTTTGTAAAAGCAGTTTCTAATTCTTCTATTTTCTTTCACAAAATATTCCCTGCTCAAAAAAAACCCAACCAACAAACTGTACTTCATTTTGATCAGATCCAACAGTATGAACTTCTAGGTTAAACTATGAAAAGTACTACATGCATTTATATGTGAATTAAAAAAATATTATAATATTTCAGTTTTTACTGGATGTTTAGGAGTTTAAACTGCTCCATGTGTTCCTTTAATCATTTGAAGTGATATATGCCTTGACACAAAACCAGCTCTTCCATCTGACAGCACAGGATTGGCATGGACTGGTAAATGGACCAAAATAAGGAGCTCTTGTCTTCCAAGAGCTTTATGTATATTGAAAAACCAATTTATCATTACATAGTCAGGAATTTGGGTGAACAATAAATTTAGTCACTTAGGCTGAAGGTTCCCCACACACTCACTCTGTATCTCGTGATCCTACCTGAATCTCAAATGAACTTGATGAAAGACTGTGTCAAGAGATGACAGAAATGAACCCAGCTTTGGCACTTGATTATCTGAAGCAAAAATCTGAAATGTGGGTTGTAACACTGACTCCTCAAATAATCTTCTCTTAGTGTGCCAGCACTGGATAAAGCCATCCTATTCTGGTTGCAAGTTTAATTTAGCACTGAAGATGTGTATGTATTCCATTTTTATGTATGCCAAGCTGGATCCTGACAGGCAATAGAGTGAGAGTTTCAGTTAGTGCTAGCCTTTGGACCACCTGTAGATCAAAAATATCTCAGCTATTGTTTCTGTTGCTTGAAGATATAGTAAAAATCTATGCTACAGAGGGTACATTTATGATCAAAGTGGTAATACACAGCAAATAACTATTTTGCAACAATTTTACAGGTTTGCACATATCATATATTTTCCAAATGCAAGCACACCAAGTGTCAGGAAGTGTAAGGTAGGACACATCTTGATTTCAAAGGTGTGGTAGGAAAAACAGGGTCAGAAACCACATGGCCCTCTCCATCTAGTCAGTACAGTTTACCCAACCAGGCTATGCTTGGTTACCAATACACAACACTGTGTTTTCTTCCCTAGATCAGCACACTGGAGAGGCAGCTGAGGGATTCCATTGTGCATTTGCACAGTCTCCAGCTCACAAATGATGGAAGGAATGGGATTGACTAGTAGCTGGCTCTGGAGATGCTGTCTGATGTGTGAAGGTGAGCAGCTGGCTGGTATGGCCAAGGTCAGAATGCAGCATTGGGCATCTCAGTGCAGAGCCCAACCACCAGTCCCAGGGGTGGGCAGTGGGCTGGACTGCAGTCTGGGAAGCCTCTCTCCAAAGAGTCAGAGGGTGACATCCAACCCAGGGCTAGTGTAGAACAAAGTTCTTGTAAGACAAAAGGATATAGATTGTATTAGTTGATGTTAAGTTCCATTTTAGCTGCAAAGAGAAGTTGTTACCCTTCATACTATGGTACAATTTGAGTCCAGAAAAGGTTAAGGTCTGTGCTGAGCCCTGTACAAATGCAGAATGCTGCCTTTGCTTTAAGGAGAACTGCAAAATTGACTTTGAAAAATACTACTGAGAGCTTTCTAAACTAGCATAATGTTTGCCTCTAGACAAAGGGAAAAAATAAAATAGAAACAAAATAATATTACTTAGATTATGAAAATCCATGTTGCTGTCAATGTCCTAAGGAAGATGAATTCTTCATCCTCAAAACAAGGACAGGAATGA
This sequence comes from Ceyx cyanopectus, assembly GCA_013401355.1. NCBI lineage: Eukaryota > Metazoa > Chordata > Aves > Coraciiformes > Alcedinidae > Ceyx > Ceyx cyanopectus. The sequence goes on from VYZU01052119.1 coordinate 50,748, forward strand.
AAAGCTGGGGGGAGGGGAAGAGAACTCTCTGAGACTGAAAAGCAATCTCAGTTTTATCACAGGGTAGGATAATGCAGTTCTGGAAGGGCAGAAATGATTTCCCTGTATTTACAATTGCTGACACATACAGAACACAGTCACCTTTACCCAAAGAAGCAGGCTGAAGGACAAACAGGGGTGGGGGGCAGTGCAGCCAGGAGTCAGGACAGCAGCTGGGGCTCATCAGGACAGCACAGGCTGCAGCACAGCAGCAGCCAGGCCAGCTCTGCCTCAGTCTGCTACATGAGGAGGAGTGGAAAAAGGACCCTGGAAAAAGCTATGGGGTAAGGACATGAAAGAAAAGACAGAGGTGAAGAGCATCTAGGAGCTAGAAAATACAGATGCTGCTGCAGGAGAGCACAGGACTTCATGTTTGAAAATAGAAACGAATTTGGAGGTGGATTCAAGGATCAAATTGGTCAAACAAATCATTCCTGAAGAAGATTTAGATACTTGGCAGTGTGGAGTAGGGAGTACTTCAAGAAAATAGGCCCTTAAAGTAGAGGAATTATATAGAGTTCTGAGGGTTTTAACCCCACATCTGGATTTTAACACTATGTATATATCACGTTTAGCATTTGCATCACCTTAGTGTAATAATTATTTTTTTTACTACATAATTAAGATTACATTATGAAATTCTTATCTCATTTATACATGACATACTGATGCCTTAGCCACATTCACCAGTTTTGTACTTTCTGTGAAGCTATAAATGCCACCTCAGTGAAATAATAGATCATTTCCTTATTTTGTATTTTCCATTGATCAACCTGCTTACCTGTTTTTTAAATTACTAGAAATGAAAAAAAAACAAAAACAAAAACAAAGCCATGCATTGCAGACTAATATAAAATGCCAATTATATTTAAAACCCACATCATATATATATTTTACTTCTCTTTCTGATATATATTTTACTTCTCTTTCTGATTTTTTTTTCCACAAGTGTTTGATAATGTGTAATTTAAATGAATGGTAGAGTGATGAATAAGGAGGAGAATTTGAAGTGTCACATCACTGACAAAATATTTAGCTTGTTGTCTCCTGTTATCATTTTAAGTAATGTAGCAACACTCACTATAATTATTTTTTATGTAAGATTAATCCTTCAGAATGAATAGTTAGTACATGTTAATTTCTACAGGTTTTATGTATAATGAAAACTTTATTACTCATTATGGAGAACAGATCTGTTAGCATAAGCACAGGATACTTATTCTTTCACATAAAACAGTGAAGGTTGGAATCTGTTCTCTATTTCATGTAAGAGAATAATGCTTCATTACTTCTGTCTCATAAAATAACAGCCTTATCAGGCATATTTTAACTTAAGAGCCACATACTGCTTTTGGTCCCCCACTAACTTATCTCCTTCTAAAGCTAAAGAGGTAAGGTTAATAGAGGTATTCCTAGCTCTCACACTAGATCCATTCATTACCTATCACTTCAGATAGAAAACCACTTGCCATGACCAATTTTTGGTTTTCTCTATTTATACTTCCCACTATATATCTTTGAAAAAAAAAAGAATTTCTTCAAGTTTCCATTTGTTGGGTTGGTTATCTGGATGGATCAAAACTAGAGGTGGGTAGATTCAGATTAGTCATTAGGAAGAAGTTCTTCCCCAGGAGGGTGGTGAGATCTGGCACAGGTTGCCCACAGAGGTGGGGGAAGCCCCATCCCTGGGAGTTTTTAAGTCAAAGCTGGATGGGGCTCTGAACAACCTGCTCTATGGGAGGTGTCCTGAACTATGTCAAGGGGTTGGAACTAGATGAGCTTTAAAGGTCCCTTCCAACCCTGACAGTTCCATGATTCTGTGATCTGTATTTCTATGTATTTATTAGCATTACATACAGAGTATGAATTAAGTTCTCTTTTATTCCTGCTGCTTGTGTTTACATGAAGCAGAAATAGAAAAGAAATACCTTAAACATTAGGGCAAGATGGCTTACTGGAATGCTGAAGGTCACATGGAAGGGAAGAAGAGTAGACATGTTTGTGGACCAGTTCTGAAAGCTGCTGCATTAACTGTTCTGAGTGCATCTAACACATCAAGGGGCTTACACTATTTTTCACTATTTTTCACACTAACCTCTGAAAAGATAAATCCATACTATGGATGCTGAGGTGAGTTGGCCAATATATCACAAAACCCAATCACAGATTCACAGATATTAGGGGTTGGAAGGGAGCTAGAAGATCATCTAGTCCAACCCCCCTGCCAGAGCAGGATCACCTAGACCAAGTCACCCAGGAACAGATCCAGGGGGGGCTGGAATGTCTCCAGAGCAGGAGACTCCACAACCTCCCTGGGCAGCCCCTGCCAGGCTCTGCCACCCTCCCTGGGAACAAGTTTGTCCTTGTGTTTCCCCTCAACCTCTTGTGCTCCAACTGACTCCCATTGCATCTTGTCCTGTCACTGGATGGCACTGAGCAGAGTCTGGCTCCATCCTCCCTACACTCACCTTTAATGGGTATTTTAATTTCCTTTCTTACCTAAACTAATAAAACCCATTTTTTTTTATTACCAAAACAATATGTGAGCAAGATAGAATGAAGAGCCCCAGAATTGGTAGTTCCCTTCTGTGGCCATACCAAACACTCCCAAAGGTCAGGTGAAGAGCATCCTTAAACGTTTCCATTTTGATCTGCAGCACTGAAATCAAGGGCAAAAATCTTTTTTTACTTTGCTGTGAACATCATCAAGGCCATGGCAGCCCTCATGAGGAAGCTAAGATTCAGTATTTTTTTATGTAAAGTCCTCATCATGCAAGAAAAATGTGTGGGAAGCAGAGTGTCTGCAGACAGCATTCATAAAGAGAGTTTCTCATTGTCTCCATGTTCCCTTGCCCCTCAGAGTGCTGTGTGCCAGCCTGGGCCCTTGAGATAAATGGATGCATTGCAAAAAATAATCTGAATTATAGTGCTTGCCCAACAGCTTCCACGGATCATTACAACAGTTGATGGTTGCATAACAATCTTATTCATGTATCCTGGAGCCATCTGCCTTGCCTTGTGAGGACCACCTTACTCTAACCTGAAAGAGGTTTTCAGAGATGAAAAAATCACACGTGAGAACAATGAACAGAGCTCCAGGATTGCATTTTTAACCAATCTATCTCAAATACTAGGTTATATAATCCGATTTTAAACCAAGACATCTCAGCACTAAAGGCACCCTTTAAAAGTACAGCAGTATGAGGCACAATGTAGACTTCTTTCTTTACAAGAATAATTTGTTAATGATGAGACACCAAAGAATTGGCTGCTCTTTTGTAATTTAATTATGTGCTTTTTAAAAAAAAACAAAACAACAAAACCAAGATACTTATAAAACTGATTCTGGCAATAGATGGATGTAACTTGACATTTGACATAGCACCCTGAAGATGCAGCCCAGCACTTTGACTTTAGCACTGAAGCAAAAAAAACAATTAACAAAATCCATAGCATTAACAGATTCTGTTCAGGTTCAGTTGAAGAGAGATACTTTTGCCAAGTTAGGTTAACCAAAACAATTAATTTCACTTTTTTTTATGTAATTGAATTTTCACATTTCACCCTTAAGTTTCACATTTCACCCTTAAGTTACTCTTAACATTTTCAACATTCATACCACTCCACATCCTCTTGTGGGAAGAGTAAAAGATGTTATTTTATTCAAAATTATTCCACAGAGTCATCTGCATCATGGATGACTTGCCCTGTTGAGCCCAGAGCATGTAATGGAATTTAAACAAAATTAGATATATAACAGGTACTTATGGAACATAGGAAACAAAGCTTATTTAATCTTTATTGTGAATTTACCCATCATCATAGGTGCATTTTCTTTAGGAGCTGTAAGCTGCAACAGAAATCTGAAAATGAGCAAAATTTAAAAAATCCATATCTAAGGTTAGAGTAAAACATGTTTTTGTGCTTTCATAAATGTACTGACATGGGTAAGGTGTTATTCTAATCCTATTCTGAAATGTCAGGGCATTTTTTCATTATTCATTACAATGCCTGACTGTGATCTTTAGAAGACTCTGACATCTTGTACTTCAGAACATCTGTATGTATTTTTTTTTCCATTTCCTATTTGAGCATGTCTGTTTTGCTGCTATCTGCCTCTAGTCTCCATCAAGTTGAGCTCTATAAAACTGATGAGCCTCCACCTCATCCTTCATTCTTTTTAAGAATCTTGCTGCTTTCTACAGATGAGAGAGGCATCATTTCTCATTTCAAGAACCACTGGTGGAAGCCACATATCAATATTCCTGAGGTTTCTGAAACCCACAAAGGAAGCTGTGGTTGTAATAAGTGTGAGCTGCTAAATTCAAGACAGGTTAAGCAGAAAACTTGAGATGTAGAGGGTTTCAGACAAGCATACACATCTTGAGGAAACAAACAAAAAGATGAGAACTCATTGACACATGAAGAAAAGCAGAAGCACTCATCTCCCATCACTTGACTCCTCTGTGAAGACATCTCCAGAGCAATATTTAGATTTTTTTCTAGGCAATTCTAGGGAAGAAGTCAAATTTTCATAACTATCCATCACAAATAGGTGTTATGAGGCCAGAATTGTCTAGTCTTCACCAACTGTTTAAGGCACCCAGTCCTGTAAATACGAGTGGGTAAAATCCAAATTTGGGCAGATTATTTCCCTTACACAGAATTTGGGCTTGTGGATGGTACTTCAGCAGCTGAAGCTAGCAAAGGTACCTGGTTTCCTGCCTAAGACTGACCAAAAAAACCTCTACGTGATTCAACTTAATTATTCCCTCTGTCTCACACCTCACCTCAAATGATTCTGAATTTGCTTTCCTATCCAAATGCTTTAATATTAGGTTAAAAAGGGAGTTCAGATTTTTTTTCCTTTCACCTTGAAACAAAGAATAAATGTATTTACAATACATTTGTGTGTGTATCCATCAGGCTCCTCCAGCTTCTTCTTCCTATCTTTCTGCTCCTGTTAGTAAGGAACAGCAACTTGTTTCAATTCACATGCTTACTACAATAAATTATCACTTTTTTTTTTTTTATAGTCAGATTTGTAAAAGTATGCAATTGCATTGTGTATTCTGTAAAAATGACCACATATGCACATTTAATTTTCCAAACTTCCAGGGCTAAAATGTTTGGAACTGTTTGCAATAATCACCTGAGCATGAAATCAGCTTTTTAACAAGGGTAAAGGAGGTGAAGACCTCTTTTTATCACATCCTACACTCAGAGCTTAATCCCATTTCTACAGTTCATGCTAAACTGTAATGGTCCAGCACAAAAAAAAAAGAGTTTCTCTCACTATTCATGTTACTTATAGCTCATCCTTATTTTGGTTCTGGAATAATTCCTGCCTGTTGAATGGAAAAGTGCATATGCAGTTGAACTTCTCAGAAAATATACACAGCTATGCATCAGAGGTAGGGTTTATAGGCTAGGCATAGTGAAATAGCACTGAAGCTGGAAAAAATAAACCATTTGGCTCAGCTAAGTTATAAAAAGCATAGGTAATAAAAGAATCAATTTGTTAGCAATTAAGAAAGGCTTATCCATTTTCATTTAAAAACAAAGACAGTAGTTTAGGTGCAGTAATCCAGAGTAGGGAAAAATGCATTAAAGGGGAATAAAAAAAAAAGAAATTACTTTTCTCATCATTGGAGTACCATAATTATAGTTGACTTTCTCTAGGAACAATTCCTCCTTGATGGTTCTTGTTGAGTAATTTTGTTCAATAAGGGTCTGTCAATACATTTTGCTTTCGATTGTCAGTTTATACAATATCAAGAATAATGGGTTCATTCAGGTGCACTTGGAAATTATAAGAAAACATTAATTTTGGGGAAAAGAAAACTGGTAATCATCTGGTTTAGTAGCCTACATTTATGTTCTAGTGTTTTGAGAAGCTCCCTGTAATAAATGTGAAAGTTATAATGCATTTGACACAAACAGTCACAGACATCCAGGCAGTAAAACACTGAAAAGGGAATATCCTCTTTATAATGTACTTTATGTGGAGGAGGAGTTTTGTTGTCATCTACTCCAAGGCAGCAGTGAACAAACCATCCTGCATCATTTCTAAGTTTCTGGGATGTATGTACATTCTCATTTCCTGCATATATATATATATATTTTTCAAGTTCACAGGGGTGGATTGGTTTTTTTAAGCCTAAATTCTTTACTTGCACTTACCTAGAATGGAAAAAAGCTGGATAATGAAGTCTTGCAAAGTGAGTGTTAGGAAATAACTGCTGCTCCTACTTCATGAACAAAGTCACATCAAGATACTCTGACAGAAGTTTCAGAGAGGTGCTCTGACTGATGCAGCTCTGACTACATGGGGAGATCAGAGGATTCACAAGCAAATTGCAGCACTGATGTTCATAGATGGCTATGGAAAAAATAGTGTTGGTATTTTTTCCCCCCTCTCCTGCTAATGTAGTTTTGCTGAACAGTAAGAAAGGGTTGGGGGGGATGTTGTTTAACAGGAATTTTTCCATAGCTTCTCATATCCTAACACTCATCTCTAGTTGCCAACAAAAAACTCAGTAAAGGAGCTTAGCTTGAAAAAAACAGAAGGAAAGGTTATTTGTTTTCCCTCCCTACCTTTGCAACTCAACAAGGTTAACAATCTATCTGACAGTCTTCAAAGACAGAGGAATATCATCATTTTTTTTTTTATCCATAACCTCTGCTAGGTAATATGGTTGTGCATTTACATAACAAACTCTTTACTGAAATCAAGAGCTGCCAACACACACCTACAGTAGTAGGGTCAAAATTCCCTCAAAATGGACCAAACAACACAGCACTTAGTTTGGAAGAGTTATTAAATTATTTTGCTTTATTTTTTCACAGCATGCATACCTATGTGCATGTTTGTGTGTGTGTGTAATTATGGAGGCAGGGCTAAGCTTCCACAGCCTGTGTCTAAATATGAATTATAAGCTGCTAGCTGGTTTAAGAATTCTATTTAATATATGCAAGGGTATCAGTTGAGATGTACTACTTAGAGCTTATGTGAATCTATCTGTCATTATAGACCTGCATCAACTAAATCCTGTGAATGTGTATTGCTAACAGGTGGGATAACTAGAAACCAAGCAATTTGTGACATAAATAAAAGCTAAATCAATGGGCCTGTTCTTGCAAAAATCTAGGATAGATATTTAGTGGCCTGCTACAAACTTTGCTTCTAGTGAAATGGCTGCATAACAAGGATGGATTTTTGATTCAACTATCACATAAGCATTATTGCATTAGCATAGTTATTTCTAGGCTTAAAAACCACCTATGTTTGAGGCAATGTATTTATGCAGAAAGATGTAATGCCTCACTCATTTAAAGCAATCTTTCCTGTTTATTTCTGTTTCACTGAAAACATCTGTGGGGAATTCTATAAAAAAAAAAATAGATGCAAAAGCATTTTGTCTTCAGTAAGGAAGAAGTTTGATAAATAATTTGAAGTAACTCTGCCACTTAAATTGAGGGAAAGGTTTTGGTAAATAAACAACACCCCACTGTCTTTGTTGCCAATAACCCTAATAGAAGAATAATGCAAGCATTTGAAGCCTGGCATGTAGTTGAATACAATGAAATCTTACACATTAGATGGATGTTAAGTGTAAAGTTCTAATTCATCAAAGTTATTAAACATTAAGTAGTTCTGTTATCACTGTGCAAGCTATGCCCAATATGAGCCCCACATCTCAGATATCTCACTATCAAAGGCAGCAATCCAGCATCCTTCCCTCCAGCTGCTACTCACACAGCAATCCTCCCACTTGGAGAGAGGCTGAGCTTCAGAGATATCATCAGACTGCAGTGGGCACTTATTTTGCCTGCCTGTTGCTGTTCTAACAGCCAGTGGCTGGCATGATAACACAGATATCACTGCTTCAGTATCTTCTTTGGAGCATTGTTGCCTTGGGTGGCTTTTTCCCTGGTAAAGCAATGCTTAGAAAAAGGTGAGATGTTTAGTGTAGTGGTTTTTGATACTAAGGAACAAAGGGTACATCCCTCCTCTGTTTGTGCTAAAGTGATAAAGGATTCAAAGATGAACTTCTATTTTCAACTCAGTCATGCATGCCAAGAGATTCAGTTCTGAGTTGCTCACTTCCCAGATCAGCACTGCCTTCAACAGATTTTGTTCTTTCTTTTTCCAAAATACAGTAAATGTGTGAGTTTTATTACAGCAAAGTTACCACAAAATAGAAATGCCATCCTCTGGTCATCTCTGTAACAGAGATGCAATGCAGAATGAAGACTGTGCTTAATACAAACACAAATATGATGCAGTAGAAAAAGTTAAATAGCATCACTGCAGGTAAGTTTGTTAGGGTACATTTGTTAAGAGCAATTTCTGTACTGTGGAGTTTCATGCCACCTCACTCCCCACATGCACTCTCTCTCAAAGAGCATCTCTCATCCATTTGGTTCATTTTTGTTGATGTTTACATGACCAAACAGTAAAATTTAAATGCAAGAAATTATAAACCTTTTCTTTAAGCAAGCCACATTTGAGAGTTCCATTTTAATAAAAGAAAATTAGAGAAAAAATAAGAGAAAAATAAGAGGAAAGGCTTTACAAGCACTGAGAAACAATGCTGAGGACCTTATCAAATAAACTTGTAGGTAGGTACATAGTTGAGAAACAAATTAATGAATGCAGTTAAGTAATTTGTAATCTAATAGAATCAATGATGTTCTATATGTAACACCACATTCAAAACAGAGAACTCTATAGGGCCTGGAGCATTTTGCACAGTGTTGTTTGGTTACAGATACCTATCTCATTGTCATGCTGACTGTCAAAATAGCCTAAAGCCTATTAAACATTTTAAGATGGAGAAAAAAAATATGGTATTTTACAAAATGTACACAAAAGACAACCAGTCATAAAACATCAGAGTTGATGAGAAGCTTCTATTCAAAGAAAGAAAGAAAGAAAAATAGTGTTTTAAAAAAGTAAAAGTCATCTCATATTAATGAGGCCTATAATTACTGCAAAAGATAAATGGGAGATAGAGATGTAGAACAGTTTCTTTTGTATAGCAAATCAATAACATGATGCAATTTTTTCAGTTTTCTCCCTTTTACCATGAGAGAATTTTCATCTTCAAGAAAAACTCTAAGTGGCATTACAGGCAAGATGTCCTGAAAGGATGCAAGTGTGACATTAGCTCATGCAGAGATTAATTTTACACAGAGGAGAGGAACAGAACTTAACTTTGTTCCAGTTTTAACTCTGATTAAGACCCATGAATCATTCATTTGGTGGCAGATGTTTCCAGAAGAAAAAGGATTTTCTGGGAAAGGATGCCTCTTTGTCCTGCTTTCCTGTTTTAGAGCAGTATCTGACAGCACTCTGTTTATCTGCCATGGTGTTCTCATTCTTGCCCTACACTCACCACAAACCCTCTGGGATCCTTCATGCCATCACACTGCTGTTCCTCTGCTGAGGACCTTGCAGAGCATCCTGCTGGCAACACAAGCAATAGGGTTTTCTCACTAATTTTTAAGAGAATTGCAGTAGTTCAAGTGGTGATAAAAGTTATTAAAAGAAAGTGACAGTGGTTTTTATGAGAAACAAATTGCAACTATGGAAGCATACAAAGGATTGAAAGACTATCACTACATAATTAGATATTCCATTGCCCAATTTGTTTTCCTTATATTTTAGCAAGGGAATATCTATTTTGAGGGAAGATTCACAGAGTTAAATACAATGTGGTATTTTTTAGAGACATTTTTAAAGTTATGTTCCCCTGGTGTACATGGGCATGCTTCATGAAGTGCATGATTAGAGGGTACCAGGCTTTTTAAGGGTGATCACTTCACTACAGATCACTTTCCCTCACAATTTCTCCTAGACATTGATTCAGGAAAATACCTAGATCCTGAAAAGCAATTTACCTTTTCCATTTCCTTTCAGCTTGGCTTTTTATTGCAAGTGTAACCAAATCTTGCTTCCCTAGGATTTGTGGAGAGATGGGGCAAAAGGTGAAGGGAAAACTCGATGTGGGGGAGCAGGCTGGAATACCTACCAGAGGAAATGCTGGGGGGCAAAGATCCACCCCCTGACACTGGATGTGAGGCCAGGATGCTATTTAAAAATCCCGCCCTCAGGAATCTCGAAAGAGACTTCACCCCAATGGTCGGAAAGGATCCTTTCAAAGAGATAAAAATGATCATTAATCAAATGAACTGGTCTTTGGCTGACAAAAGAAGTTGACTCTTTAAAGAAAGACTAACAAAATTTCTGCAGAATTCACAGTGGTTTCACTGGAACAGTTCTTATCAAGCAAACAACCATCCAAAAATGTAGTCAATAACCTTTGTTTTCATCATCTTGCAGGTATTTCATAGTGGTTCTTGTGAGACAGAAAACATCTTAATATTTATATACAATGTGTTAAATAGCTGCTCACCTTAAAATATATGCAACAGTTGGGATTTTTTTTTTAACTAATAAAAACACAGCAAGGAAAATTTAGCCTCAGAACACACATATGTCTTTGCTGAACTTAAAGCAGTCTAATAGAGCTTTGAATATTTCTCTTTTATTTTCAAGCAAGTGTTCTATTGTTTCTCCTCAACAGACCTGCCCTTTACATTTGTTGTTGTACCTGCTGCATTCCGTGGAAAAAGAATACAATTAATTAGTGTTCTGGATGCAGATACTTTTATATCTGATGGCCAAAGATAAGGCAGAAAAGTTTTTCTTTGGCCACTCCAGAGAAGCCTTTGGCATTCTTGTAAAAGTGTTTCAAAATTCCAAGGCTTCCAATGGAAAATATTTTCAGAAGGGATCATGGATGCAGAGTCCAGAATGCAATACATAGAATTCACTTTAAAATTCAATTTTAAATTGGAAAATTGGTTCATTAACTCTAATATGTTTGATACTAAATAGTATCTTAAAACATGAAGACTAAATAACGAAAATAAGACTTCCCAAATAAAACTTTGCTTTTCTGTTTCAAAATACAACTTATACCAACCAGAAAGTACATCCACTATGAGCCCCAGGCCATATCTACAGACCCTCGTAAAAGCCAGTTGCCAAAAAAAGCCAAACCATTGACATTGCCCTGCATTTAAATGTAGGAAATAAGTTTCCTAGCAGTCTTACAGTAAGTTACTTTGCTATGGACAGTACCAAATTTATAGACAAAACCACATTTATTTCACTGATTGTACATATTCAGAAATAAAACCAAAAAGCAGCAAATTTTAGAGCAAATCTATCTGTGATTATTAAGAAGATAGATGCAGGGAGACCAGCCAGCCAGGCTGGGACAGGTTGGAGAAGTGGGCAGGGCAGAACCTAATGAGGTTCAACAAGAAGTGCAGAGTCCTGCATCTGGGAAGGAATAATAAATGACACCAGTACAGACTGGGAGGTGATCTGCTGGAAAGCAGCCTCGTGGAGAAGGACTTGGGAGTCCTGGTGGACACCAAGTTCTCCATGGAGCAGCAATGTGTGGCCAGGAAGGCCAATGGGATCCTGGGCTGCATCAGGAGGAGCGTGTCCAGCAGATGGAGTGAGGTTCTCCTCCCCTCTGCTCTGCACTGCTGAGACCTCACCTCCTGGAGTCTTGTGTCCAGTGCTGGGCTCCCCAGTTCAGCAGAGACAGGGATTTGCTCCAGAGAGTCCAAGGGAGGCTGCAAGGATGCTGAAGGGACTGGAACACATGCCTGTGAGGAGAGGCTGAGACACCTGGGGCTCTTTAGTCTGGAGAAGAGAAGACTGAGAGGGGACCTGATAAATGTTTATAAATATCTGAGGGCTGAGTGTCCAGAGGAAAGGGACAGCCTCTTCTCACTTGTGCCCTGGGATAGGACAAGGGGGAATGGTCACAAGCTGGAACACAAGAGGTTCTGCCTTAACATGAGGAAGAACTTCTAGAATATCCATGGTCCTAAATTAAAATATGCCCCAGAATGAACCAATGAGTGCTTTTGGTATTATCACCTCCACAGTGTGAATGGGGTTTGAGATTGTATTAGCTGAAGTCAATTATCATTGCAGGTAGCTGGGAAAGAAAATGAATTCTCATAAATCCTATCAATCACCACTAGAAGGACAGGGGTTTGATAAGAGCTTTGGGCATTTAAAGCAATTTGGAAGCTTATTCATTTTTTTACTTGCTTACATAAACATTCATGAAATATTTGAAAAAAATCTGAAACTAAAAATTGTTTTCAAGACAGGAAGAGATAAAACTCTCTGCTAACAATATAGGAGAAGGGAGGTGGGAGCATGATGTTAAAAACAAGAGCTTCTCAGAAATATTATAAACTTCTGTGTAGAAATCAATGAAGAAAAATTGCATTTCTTTCTATTTGAACATTTATATTTTTTATTGGACAGTGATGATTTAGCCTTCCCTCTTTTCCCAAATTGGAATCGTGCTTAGCTAAAGAAAAAGTCCACCAAAAATGTGCCTGCTGCTTTATATCCTGCAGCTTTATGCTCCAAATTGCAGAAGCAATATTAATTTTTGTAAAGGTGCATGCTTGCAATAGAATCTTAATGCTTAATTTAAACAATCTCTTCAAAGCAATCACTAAGATGCTTCCAAGATGCTAAGAGATTTCTTTAGTTAAGCAGCTTTCTTGAGAGATGCTCTTCTGTCAGTGCACATCATCCAAAGACTGCTGCTTTACACCCATTCTGCTGTTCTGTGGGAAAATTAACACTCATTTTTGCAGTGACTGCACTGACTCTAATGGGAAGGGCTTACTGGCTCTGAGCAGGAAAGAAGAGACATGAATATTAAGACATGATTCCTCATTGCCCTGAAATATAGATGTTATTTAGCAGCTTACAGGCATGATTTATTGAGAAAAAAGCCCAACTTCTCCCTCCTCTGTAGTTATCCACTATGAACATGATGCCACTTCAACATGGGAAACTACATTAGTTACAGATACTATTTGGAAAAGTGCACTGAAACATTAAAAATATATGGCAGTACTCTAAAGAGTTGACAATTCATGAAGTATACTCCACTTACTGAGTCCTGTGATACCAGTTTAGAACTTAGTGTAAATTCTACTGTTTCACAATTATTACAGCTAAGTGCCTGTGCTCAGAGGGTGAGGGAGTGCTGAATCAATTAGCCTGCCTTCCACCTGCAGCTGCTGTTCCAGGGGGAATATCATCCCACCAAACTGGAGAATCTGATAGGGAAACCACTGTTACAGCATCCTAAACTGGCATGGTTTTAGTAGCTTCTTATCACAGAGAGCAGAAGAAGGGCAAGAGGATATAGCTGTATAAAGGAAATACAGATGCTTAGTTCAGCTCCAGAGCACATATATTAATTCACACATATTTATTAGGAAAAGCTAGCATGGCAAAACAGAAGGAACAGCCATTTGTCCCCAAACCAAAGGCACAAGCCATGGGCTAGGGCTAGCAGCAACTGGAACTGTGCTGGAGAGCCCTAGATCTACAAAGGAGATGTATTTCTATGATGCATGTGATGGATGGATGGATGGATGGATGGATGGATGGATGGATGGATGGATGGATGGAAGAAGGATGGATGGATTAATGAAAAGAATGGCAGCAAACACTTCTGATGCAATGCAAGTGTAATACAATGGACTAGAACACACACCTTCTGCCTAAATGAGAGGTAGAGGGCCTCATTATGTGTGCTTGAAACTTCTATTTTAGAACAAAAGGTCATTTTCCCCCTGTTATTCTGCATAAGAAAGTTTCTGTCTCAGGCAGGGCTGCAGGGTAACATCCTACTGTACAACTTGCCCAGCAGGACTGTCCTGTCTCAAAAGTCATCTGCCATTTTTCTCAATAGAACTGAAACTGTACCTTGCTTTCAGTTATGGGATTGTTCTGGTAAGTACAGCAGTCCTCCAAAGTATTCACTGACCCCAGCTTCACAAAAATCCTGATTTTTTACTCTTTGCAAGCTTTGGATTGGGTAAGTGTATTAGAAAAAGTAGAAGAGAGGTGAACACTAGAAATACATATATCTAAAGAAGGAAAAATGTGTACTTTGTAGAAAATAATGTGCAAGCAAGGAGGACAGAGGGACTGATGAAAGAACTTAACACAGAGTTTTGGGAGAGATTGGTATATACACTTACCAGTCTTCAATTGTCCTAATTGTGACAAACAACTGCACACTGAACTTATTCAATCATACTGGCTTATCCTTCATTCATTCTGGCTGACTTCTCACTTGTTTTTTATTTTCTTGAAAAAAAGAGCTTTAATTATTTCAGTAAAAAATGCAATGTAATATAAAATGAAGATGCTCTATGATGTTTACTAAAAATAACTATCAGAATGCCTAAAATAATGTTTAGTATTTGGTTATTCTAGGACTGTGCCACAATTTTGAAGGGCCTGCTCTAAGATTGTTAATATTCAGCAGCAACCTGCACTTAAGAACTACAGGAAAGATTAAAAAAAAAACAAAAAAACAAATAAAAAAACTCTTTTATTTTTATTAGTATCATATATAGTATCTAAATATGAATGGGAATTTCTGTCCACAAACAGACTCCAGATGTAACCAGCTTAGTGCAGTGAAGTGCTTTTTTGGGTTTACTTTTCAGTTTGATTTTAACTCTGAATTTCCTTGATTTTGTTGGCTTGGCCATAAGAAATCATCCACATATTTTGCATGCTCATGTCTGAGAGGCAGGCCACTGGCACCTAGTTCTTGGTGAAAATACTTTCAGTGGCCTCCTTTGCTGTGCCAAGACCCCTAACCTCTGCTCCAGGCTTAAATTTATGAGGGTCTATCTGGAAACTTGAAAAGACAAATATTTGGTAGGGTGAAGCTGCTCTTCAGATCTCCAACCCTGAGGAGTTAAAGCTTGAGATCCTTGTGAAAGAAAATGCTTTCCTATGAACCTGAAGTGATTGAAGTCCCTTCTTGACTGGTGGGTGGGAACAAATCCAGATTTATCAATCTTTACACAGTCTAGGACTACTTTAGAAAACCCCAATTATAACAAGTTTTGGCTTTACTTACAACTTCTCTGGGAGAAAAAGCAAATGCTGAAACAAGCTTAAAATTCCTAAGGAGGAACTGACAGAAGTTACAGAATATATGGTAGAATATTAACATCTAATTTAATTTCCCCTGATGCTCCTGGACAAATAAGCAGTTCAGGGCAAAAAAAAAAAAAGAGGGAACTGCTTGAAAAGAGTTCTGCAAACACTACAGCCATGGATTCTGTGGTGTGGTAATGTCAGTGCACAATGAAGTTCTGGTTGCTGAGAAGACTGGTGGGACAACACTAATGACTAAGGCTTTTAATAGCAAAAATCAAACTGTTGTGTTAAATCATCCCTAATGAAGTAGTAATTGGAAAGAATGTGCTTCTATAATTGGATAAAACAATCTGTGAATGTTTCAGATTTCTATCAAATATTTTTTAGTCAGTGCTTAAACTGAAAATAAAAACAAGAACTCAGACAAACATGAAATCTTCATGTTCTTGATGGTTATGTATGATACCTAGAACACTGTTCCAACCACTGATTTTTAAATTTTTAAAAAATCTTATGCTTATGCATATATTATCAAATCAGCTGGAAACAAAATACTATAAAATTACAGCTTTCATGATAGGAAGAAATAAAGCCTGCATTACTGGCCAGAACATTTGTGAGTGGTTTTGGACACTTCATGATTCTGGTGACTGATTATCCCATTAATAATCAGCAATATTAATTTCATTTAAGTTGTCTTTTGATCACCCAATTTTTGTGATTTTGGAAGGAAAGATCTTGAGTAAAACAGAGCATTCCTATATGGAATTCTTCATCCTTTAAGACAAGACCCTCCCATGGGAAATGTTGATGGGGTCTTATAAATGGGATGGTTAAAAAGTTCCAGGGACTTTTAATTTTTCAGATGTCCTTTTTCATAGAATTTCCATAAAAAGAGAGATAACAAATTTTAATTTTGAACTTCATGTTTAAAAATAGCAGAAATTTTTAGTTTAATGATTCAAAGAGCTTTTAATTGATGTCTGAAGATGAATGTATTTATGCAGCCTGCTGTACATCATGCAGTTCTGCAATTAAAGCTCTGATTAACTACTCTTTTAGCCTTACTAGCCTGCAACAGCATGAAAAAGTAGGAGACAAACAGTCTCCAGCTTTAGGTGATAATTAGTATCACTGGAAAAAAATCACTCTGTGATTGTGTGATAGCAATGGATTCAGAAGACATTCTCTCAACTCAAAGACCACTTGGTGTTTAGGGTGAATGTCATGTGGTAAAAACTCTCTCTGATATCTGATATTCCTTGTGCTAGTTATGGGAACAGGGGTTTTGGGAAGATGAATATTGGGCAGTCAGTGCTTACACAGGCCATGAAGTCACATTTTTCACTGCTTATAAATGCATCAATTGTAAATTGCAAGCAAATTGCCAATCTTGCCTAATTGCCAATCTTTGCCAATTTCTTGCCTAAGACTAATTTCCAAAGTGGATAAATTATTACCAGCCTAGGGACAAATTAACAAGTATCAGTTGTTTTAAGAAGAAAAATGTATCAATTATGTGAATTCCAGCAACAGTACAGTAGTTTATTTCAGAGTTCTACTGTTATGAAAATTCTGTACCATGCTTCTCTAGATGAAATATTGAAATGAAGTAATTACCAGCTAAACTTACTTAACTTTCTATTTTATTTTATTTTTTTTTAGCAGAAATTACCTTGTTAAAGTTTAGTAGAAAAAAAAATGACAATATTTCCCAATTTATATACTCACAAGTCTATTCTGGAATGTCAGACTGAATACATTTGCCTCTTAAAATGTGTTTACAGGATTGTCATTAGTGCTTGTATTATGAAGATATTTAAACTGAACATTCTAAACTCACACCATCTAATTATGGTATTTAAAAAAAAAAAGTATTTTTTCTGCACATTGCTTCTCTCTTTCAGTTGTGTCAAGGCTATGTTTGGATGTTAAGAACTGTAAGATTTAAGAAGCAGTATTTTTTGCAAACTGTATTCCCAACCAAAACTTAAAGGATTTGGAATGAATCCCAGACAGTTTGCATCTAAATTATTTATTCATTTGGAACCTGAACTGTGTATGCAGTGAGAATCAGAAAGATAATTATAGTCTAGCAAATGGATATAGTAAGACTCACAGCAGAGATGAAGTAAAAAAATTAATTTGGAGGTCAGAAACATACAAAGAATGTAGTGATGGGCTGAGTTAATTGATTCTGAATGAGCAGTTTACAGATGAAAACTCGATGAAAATAACTTAATTATTTTGTGTGGATGTTGATTATAGTGATAGAAAGTGTGGAAGCAGAAAGAATTTTTCTGCCTTGGCTGGAGCTGCAATGCTAAGTAAGATCAGGAAGCAGAACTGTCACTTGCTCTCCAGAGCATCCCAACACTACAACACACTGCAACTCAAAACAAGTCTGAACAGATGCTCACTGCATAAGATGACTGTTGTGCTTCCAAATTTCAAGAGATTTCCTGCTAATCACTGAAAGTGGTTACTTTTGGTAGCTTTTCCTGCTGTACAATGGAAAATAAAACTGTATGTGGGAAGCATGTACCAGCTGGCAATATTCCATACAAGTGCTGTCATTCCTGTGTGAGGAGGATGCCTGGTTTGAAATAAAGACAAATCCTTACTCAGAGGAACCTAACTGGAGTTTTCTCAAACAAACTGGCATTACCTCCTTCTCAAGAACTTCCTTTCTTTTCTCTTTCTGTCCCACTGAAGCATCAGAACTGTAGTTGTTTATAGTAATCCTTGCACTAGAAAGAAGGTGATGTAAATAACAAAATGCTGTTCTTTTTCCTC
>VYZU01052120.1:0-17017 GCA_013401355.1 Ceyx cyanopectus
TGTGGGGGTTTATGGAAACATCACTGATGGAGCAAAATGAATGATTTTTAATGAATGGGCATAGTTTTCCCATGACAGATAGTTCAGTAGTCACAAATGGCTCTATATTAGTGCTTGATCCCAATTTTGCAATGTTTGAATAACAGGAAGAAAGTGCTGTGATTCTTAAGCATCTGAAAAAAAAAAGGCAGGAAATCATAAGATGATGAACTGCACAGATGTATCTATGGAGCTACTTGCAGCAAGTGTTTGTTTATTTATCTGGACAGTGAAAACTCTATTCAAACTGTAATATAATAATTTTCTTTATGTGTTTTTGAATACAGAAATTTTTTAACACTGCAACAGAGTCCTGCAACCAAACAGTGGCAAGAGAAACCCCTCTGTCTCGGAAACACTGGTTCTTGTAGAGGTTTCTTTTCAGGCCCTGTCTTGGGATTTGGTGAAGACGAATTAGGTAAATAGAAAAAAACCCAAATATTATTAAATCTTAAATCTTACTAGCAATGCTTGCTGAACTATTCAAAGTTATAGTATATGTTTAAAAAGAGGAAATCCAAGGCTATCTTTCCTTTACCAAAATTGGCTACTCTGTTCTCAGCTACACTTTAGCAGCCTTGTAAGAACCTCCAAGGAGAGAACAGGTTGTTGGAAGGGGTAAAGGTCCTTACTGTCTGCTCTGTCACGTTTTGTGAACTGTGCCCTCACTGTGGCATAGTATGTCATATACTTGAGTTTATTCCCAACATTACACACTGAAGGGGCAAAGATAGATCATAAGCAGATCAATCCTCCTCTTCTCCCTTCCTCCCCAGTTTTATATTTTTTAACAAACTTTATACAATATGAAACAAAAAATGTCAAATTTCTGACAAAGTGTCTTTCAAATTTAGCATAAATTTGGGGAAGGTGCTTAAATTTTAAAATAACGATGTTCTGTTATATATTTCAGTGAAAAGTGTTTCTTCTGAACTTTCTTTAGTCTCATCTTGCAAATATAGCTAAATCACAAAAGTCATGTATTTGACATCTTAGGAAAGGAGATCTAATTTATCACCTTGGTTTCTTTAACAGGTGAGATTTACATATTATCAAGCAGTAAAAGTATGACACAGCCTCACAGTGGAAAACTCTACAAGATCGTTGACCCAAAAAGGTGAGCTCTGCATTTCTCACTACAGTTCAACAGGTTAAAAAGCAAAAGGTAGATGTATTTCTTTCCATATATCTGAATTATGCAATACTGACATTCAATAAGAAGGGAAATTCTCACTGAAGGGGGCTTCTTAAAAGCAAATGTACCATCAGCAGCAAGCAGAATAGATTCACTGAAAGTAACCCCTGTCTCACAGGTAACCACTGTCTTATAGCAAATGAATGTCAGAACAACCATGCCAGCCTCTGGAAATTTTTGCTCTCGCCATCATGCTAAATGCTGCCCACTTCCCACCAAGATTCACATTCTTTGCATGTTTCATAGAAGTGTAGACGTAATTCATGTGGAACAATGTGAACCAGTACAGGTAAATATGCTCCCAATAGTTCAAAGCCAAATGCCTTATAGGTGCCACAGAATTTACACAGCATCGCTGGGAGGGAAATGCTGGAATTGTCCCCAGCACTACTGCCTCCTCACCTGCCACTGCAGTGGGACAGGGCACAACAGGCACTGGTTCAAAGGTCAGTATTGGCTGACAGCACCTGCTCTGTATACTGAAAAGGTGCTACAGAAAATAACTTGACAGCACTAGCTAGTGACAAGCCATCCTCTGTCAGTTCCAGTCTCATTTCCTCAATTCCAGATTTGTCACAAGTAAGCTTTAAGGAGTAAATGCACTCTTTCCCAAATATTTCTTCTATCATATAGGAGATACCACCAAAGGAGAGTAATACAAAGAACTGAATCCTTGGTGGGTGTGAATTGTCACTGTTTAATAATTTTCAACATCCTTCCATACCCCTGCATGTACTTACCTGGTAAAAGCTCTGGGGAGGTTTGGAACACCAGAGAAGGAAACTTTCTGTCCTTGGATTGTGTGCCAAAAATACGCTAAATTCTTTAACAGATCTTAAAGCACCATTTCCAAAAGACATATAAATCCCACTCAATGATTTATATGATATGGAATTAATATGATTGGTTTAATTATTTAGGCTAATTTACCGGATGTAAAATGAGGATAAGTGAAAATTATCAAATCAGAGTTTCTTGAGATGTGATCTTTGCAGAGCAGCCAGAGCTATGAAAATATTGGGGAATATGGGAGGACTGCAAAAAAAACCTGTTCCAAACATGACCCAGGGGCCCCAGGAGCAATAAGAGCAGATTATTATCAGATACTCACTTTAGCTGGAGAAACATAATTTCTTCACAATGGATCTTGCTGCTCTATCCACCATGTAAAGGTACCACATCCATCCTGCAAAACCATCAGAAATAAATACAAAATGTAGCAGCCAGAAGAAATGAAGTTTGCTCTATTAATTACTTTGACCCCATCATAGCCTGTGAAAGCAGCTGCCTCTTTGTTCAGCTTCTGCTTCAGCATGTTTCCCCATTAGCATCAGATACAAGTCAGGCTTGCATTTTTGTCTTTGCTGTTGACTGTTTAGGAGAGGAATTTATTTTCTTGTCAGAATTTAAATGCTAAAGCTTGGTATTGGGACAACAAGTGAATTAAATAAAAAACATCTTACACTGGATGCATGCTATATGATATGTTACAGTAGAGTTTTAGTGGTTTATAATTATGCTGTCCTAAAACTACAGCAAGTAATTTGGAAGCAGATGTTACTGCAGGTTAGTGCAGTCTGTCACTCAAGGTTATTATGTATGTTTTATTTATGCTTTCTGGTATTAAAAACATTTTTTTTAGAACAAAACTTGCCATTCTTACCGGGATTGTTTAGTCTGTTGGTGTATGGTTTTAAGTGAATTTTACACCCTAAATCCACTATTAGTATCTAATTACATGGGGCTGCCTTGTTTGACCTCGGCTTTTTGTTCTTGTTACCTCTTCCAGTAGGGTGGTCTTCAGCTGACATACCTGAAAGGCCAGACCTCCCATTGCTGCACTCACGGTTGGCTGTTTTCGTGTATGGAAAAGGGTCAAGACTGTGTTTGGTTACTGGTGAAAGTAACCAGAAAACTATAAAATACTTTTGTAAATTGGCACACAGTTGAAATTAAACAGACTGTGGCAAAGGCACACAGTTTTGGTAACACTTCTCAGAAGCATGGGATTTTAGCATTTAGGCTAAATTTTGAGGGGTTTTGTTTTTCGATCTCATACCATTGCAGGTTTTTAAGTGAAAGATAATGAGTTACTTCCACAAAAGAGCAGAGCAGCTCTATTTACCATTTCATACACATTACATGTGTAAACAATTTGAAAATTCAGTTGTGGGCAAATGTTCATGTAAAGCTTTATTACCAAAATACTAATTGTTATCCATATGCTAACATTATTTGCATGCTAAGGTTTTGTTGATCCTTTTAATATATGTGCCATACAAATACATCAAATATAGGTGTATACCCTAGCACAGTAAGCTTTCTAGAGCACAGAATAAAGATGACACAGGTGGGCTATAAGCATCAAGTATAAATCAAAGTATTGATTTGTCACATCTTAAAAATTCATTAGTTACTAACAAAATCCTGTGGCCCCTGGCAGACTTGTCAATTTGCAGAGAGACCTTTCCACAAGTGGGGCAGTGAAAAGGAACAAAATTATCATTCCTTGTGATAGCCACTTGTTGGAAATTAATAACTTTGTGCAAAAAAACCCAGTCTTCTTCTGCTAGTGATCATTTGTAAGATGCTGCAAGGCTATGAAGTTACTATTTTATTCTAAACAATAAATGTTAAATGAAGATGCACGATTTGACTTTTGATATTTGTAGAAAACTACTACATAACCAAATTTGTTCTTAAACTCAAGTTGACTGGCCTGATTTGCCCTGATTTCCTTGTCTCATATAGAGCTTAAGAAGGAAACCTACTTGAATACTGTGAGTAGTAGAAAAACATTCAGGATTGAGCAGGTTAAAACATTAGAGGATCAGAGGATGAAAGTAATCCAGAGAACCTTCTGCATTAGTCTTCACTACTCAGCAATGCAAAAGTCCTATTCTAAAACAATCACAAGTATAAAAATGAGGTGTTACACTGGGGTGATACATGACAGAGAGATAAATACGATCAACACAAAGGTTCCCAATCCCTATGTCATCAAGGCATTTTGAAACAGAATTCAAGGTACCTTTGGTAACTTTTGTTTAGTTCCTCCAAATAATTCATGTCAATAACTAAATAGCCTCCCATCATAAGCACAGAATTAAATAATCATTCTCTTTGTAATGAGGTTGTTATAATGATACATTAGTACCTGGGATCTCTTAGACAATGAAGTGATAAATCAGAAACAGGAAAGTTAGAAATTAATATAAAAATAAAGTATATGAGGTGATGTGAAATAGACATATACTACATGTTACCAAAATTGAATAGAGTGAAGAGTATAGGCAATAGCATATTTAGCTTTGAGATTGAAGGTGATGTGAGAAACCCTAAGAATTTCAAACACCTGCATTAGGTGAATTAATTAAACTATCAGACTAAAGAAGAATTTCTTAAGCTAAAACTGTGTCTCTGAAAACTATAACCATTCTTTGATGATGATCAAAAAATATTATCACAAGTAAACTACCTTACAGGGTTAGGAACTAATGAGGAAATATAGGGAGAAAGAATTATATATTAACACTGAAAAGGTAGGGTTAGTCAGATGTCCTGAAGACCAATGCAAATACTAGCATTTTATACATTGTCTTTGTGACCAAAAAAGAAAACTTGTAATTTTCTGATTTTCTACTTTTTGTTTATAATTTTTCTCTCCTGCTCTCTGTTTTTACAAATACTTACTGATATCAAGTACAAAACCATTGATGAATGCATAGCAAAAATAACTAGGTAAACACTGATACAGAAAATGGGTACAGGTCCAAATACTCTAGTTAGCCACAAAATAAAGAAAATAGGACACAAACCCATTTGAAAAGTAGTCAGAAGTAAGCATGATGAGAGGAGAAAACTGCCTGTGGACAGGAATAAAAATGCATATTCAAATAAGAAAGAGTTGTTGATAGGTTCATATCAGCTGTAATTTAGCCATTATTACCAGCTGTTCTTTGAAAAGCATAGACAGGGTTAGAGCAAGAAGTAAGAAAACAAGCTCTGGAAGATGGCAGAAAAGCCATACTGTGGCTTTGTAAGTCTCTCTTTTAGAATACTAATATTATGATCACTTTTCTCTCTAATCAGAGAGAAAATGACAGAGATTCAGAGAAGAGTACTCAAACTGATGGAAAATGCAAAAAGATTTCAGTTTAAAAGATGATGCTCAACCCAGAAAAGCTGACAGGGCAGTGACCCTGTGCTGTATCCCCTGGGAGGTTTTCAGTGTTTGCCACCGTTGATACCATGATTCCAAAGGAGGTGACTAATTCTTTTGAGCAGTATGGCTCACTGGAGCCAACAGGTGATTTTTACAAAAGAGGGCAAAGCTTAAATAAATGTCCTTGCACACAGGACAGAAGATTTCCGCTTCCTCTCCTTATAACACCTTATAGATCTGGATTTCAATATGTTTTGTAGCAAGAGCCAGAATAGCTGCTTTCCATTGGATTGAAACTTGAACTTGATTCAAACCATCTCACTCCTCTTTCATGCCCCTCCAGAACATGTAATTCTACTTATCATCCTTTCCATCATCACCTTCTGGGATTTCCGCTATCGAGAGTATTTCCAAACAGACTGATTTCAAACGCTAAGGGACAATATCTAAGTCATACCTCATTTTGACATTGTCCAGGCTCGTTACAAGTACACTGGTGATTTTATTTTCTAGTATGAGTCAAGAGTGTTTGGGACTATGATAGAAGAACAGCATTTGCGAAAGCCTAGCCCTCTTGAACACTTTCATTACTGTGGAAACAAACACTCAGAAGTGTACAGTATTAGACTAATCTTCATCAAGATACTAGTTCTGCCTATAGATATACTCTGAAGCTACTACTGGAAACTCTCTGTAGAGTGAGCCAATTTTGTTGGTGAACACTCTCACCAACCCAGGTGGGCCATATGATTTCTTTCTGTTCAGAAAGTTACTATCCCTTAAGTCATTTGAGGGAATGGAAAGCCAGAATTAATGTCTAATTATGTTTAGTTTAGCCAGAGCATGCAAAATTCTTATCTCATTTACCTACCCACATGCAGTTACTATTCCCATAAGAGACACTAAAGAGAAATTAGAGCTTTTTGCAAATACCAGTCTAGAGAGTTTCACTTTACAGAAGTACTTCACAAAAACTCCTTTGTAACCACGATGGAAAAACCTAAGGATTTTTTTCAATCACATCACAGCTCACTGACTGTAAAAGTTTTTGTTTTGGTTTGGGATTTTTTTCCCTTTTTTTTTTTTCTAGGCTTTCTAGCATTGGCTATTAAGGAGTTCTCATTTTTTATCACTTTATAAGGAAAAAACAGCTCAGTTTATCTTTTGCTTATTTTCTGGAGCCTGCAGGAAGCCTCTGCCATCCTAAAGAAAGTCATACATAATAGAGCAGCTTTAGCCCAGTAAGCCAGTCTTTCCCAATTCATCAGTCAAAGTGTTATGCAAGTGGCCCCCTAAATTGATAAATTCCCACAGTGCCTGTTGACCCAGCTGCCAAGTGCTCATGCAGCAGGTGTTGTTTTCATGACCACCCTGACAGTAATACAAACTGTTTAGCAGTTGCATTGACCTCTTAGCTATTAACATTGATACAGGCTTCACTAGGGACTAGTTTTCAAACATGACAGAATTTCTTAAGACTAGAGGTCATGAACAAGTATACCATATAAGAATAAATTTGATATGCTGCTGAGTTTAAATCTTAAAAGCCGTGAGTTTTTTCCACATTATATCCATGTAGTAAATCTGGAGACAAGTAACGAGCTTTTGGCATCTCTCCCAGGACTAAAGGTATACTTTTTAATTTTAGAAGCTGTACCTGAAGAGATGCTATATTCATTCTATGACAAGTAGTAAATCTAGCCTATGACAAGTAGTGAAACAAAATATTTTTTTTTCTTTACATTTTTCCCATATAAAATTAATGCACAAGTTTTGGTGATACACTTCAGCATCATCCTAACACCTAGTATCTCACGGGCAGTTAATTGAAGCATTTTATTCTTTCCATATGTTTTTTTACCACAATCAGGATTCCTATAGCTGTTGTCTGTTGTTCAGATTTGACTGTCCAGGAATTTTGTCTGTTTTTTTCTCACTTCAGTAGGAAAGTAGGGATTTTTGATATTATGTCAAAGGCATGATGGAGAAATTGTTTTCTGCTCAGTACCCCTGTATTACTGCTGAATTTGACTGTCCATTTGCATCGATTTATGTACGTCTGAGTTACAGGCCAGCGCATATATAGCAGCTAAATCAGTCTGTGCATTTCGCGGAACTGTGATGAGATGCACTAAAGAAAGCATGAAATCCTAAGCAGTTCCAGGATGAGCTGTAATCTATTACAGCGTGTCAGACTTTTATATACCTCTAAACTAACAGTAGAGGCTTCTCTCTTACACTAGCTACAGTAATGCAGCAAAAATTATTTTACGCATCGTACAGCCAAGAATTCCCAGCTCATTGCACACGTCAGCAAAGGGACCCAACGAGGGCCCCAGCCCCCAGTACAACTTTTCCTCCATGTTCCATACATTTAGAGTTGTTATACAGTTTCATGAAAGCATGTTTTAACAAGCAAGATATACTGTACTGTACTGTATATATGAACAGCTCTTTAAGATAACTAGAATTGTACAGACCATATAAATAGTCATTATCAGCTACATTTTTGGCTGACTTTCTGTGGACCAAATAGTGCTTACTGTAAAAGTAATCAAGCTGAACCCTTTAGAGTTTTATAGATTGAGGGAGACAAGGCAAAAATTTCTCTCCAGCCCACAGTGTGGCTTCGTCTATTCCCCTCCATTCTCCATGTCAAGAGACACAGCGAAGCACTAGTTATGTAAACAAAATCATAGGCTTGTCTAAGTGCTGCAAAGATCAAGTCCCAACCGTCGGTTTCAAGACTCATGTTATCTTTGTGAGATTCAGTTCGATTTATGCTAAGCCTGAAAATTTCCACCCCTTTAAAGCCTTAAGAATGCAAACTGTAAGCATTGTGGGGCAGAGACTTACTCCTGATACACGTTGGTTCTGCAGGGGCATTCTGATCCTGAGAGAGCAGCATGGCTTTGCCTGTAGTACAACTGAGGAAAACCAGTAATTCTCACACACCAGAAGGATTCTGCTGCAGCTGCATTTGTATTCCTCGCCTCCTAAGGCACTCTGCCAACCAGAATTTTTTCCATCTTTGTTTCTACTCCACCCCACCATTAATAAATATTATCCGAGGTTGATGAGTGCAAGTTATTGATTGATGGTAGAATAAAAGGCAAGGTTATATTCACAAGTACCAAGAGCACTAGAAAACTTTAAATCATAAAACGGACTGGCCATGTTTGGCTGGATACAAAAAGTGTTATTTCTGTCTCCCTAATTAAATACAAATTAAAAAGCACCATATATTCCAGCACTGTTGTAGCTAAATGCTTTACAACTATTAATAAAATAAATCATTATCTTCACAAATAAAATATCTCTGTGACTTATGAGGTCATTCTTTGCTAAAGATCTGCCACTGGAGCTCTTTTCCAAGAGATGCTCCAGGACCCTGAGGTTATGCTCTCTGCTAAACACAGTACTGTACTTGTGTTCCATCAAGAAAAAGAGAAGACTCCCATTTAAAGTAACTTGAAAGAAATAGGCTTTGACAGAGACAGATGAAGAATGTTGTCTCATATGCAGTTGGTTACAAAGAAATCACCTCAAATATAGATTTATTTTTTTTTCCCAGAGTCAGGAATTAGAAGACAGACCTTTCTACTGTAATTCTGAATGAGTTTCCAATCAAAATAATATAATTTCATAGAACTGTTTTTAAACCAGTATTGCCTGTGAGTCTTGCATGTAATTTTTTAAGTGAATAAACTTTCTTAACCTAATCACATGTAATGCAGTGTAACAACAGAATTGGAATTCCTTACAGGTGAAAAACAAAATACATTTTATTTTAAAGACAGCCACGGAAATATGTAAACACAAAAAATGAAGGAGTTCCAAATAAGCTGCACAAAAGGTGTCAAAACGTGTTGCGAAGCCCTTATATAATACAGGATCTTAGTCTGATTCTTAGAGGTGTTTTTGAAATCAGAACTTGGTGCTATATTAAAGATGCATCTCCACCTTCTTTCTGTCCTGTACATCTTTGAGAAACCAGTTCTTCTGTATGGATGTTTAAATAATCATGGTAGCAATTAAGACTGAGCAGAGAAAGTGCTATGGTGAAACAAACCAGGGAGCCTGTACTTTATTACTCTGTTTCAAAGAAAAATGTAAGAAACTCTGTAAGGTACCATTAAGAAGCTGCATGCCACAATGAGGGGGGAAACGAAAACCCAGACAGCTAGTGAGGGACTTCTGTGACATTAGGTATGAGTGCTTATTTTTCTTAAAAATTATTTTTACCCTATCTAATATTACTTTGAATGGCCCCATTGTGCATAGAAATATCTTTTTTAAATCCTACTAGAACACAGAATACTAGAATATCCATTTATATCTTCGAAGCCATGAGTTCAACTAGATTAATTTATTTTCTTTAGCTTATTTTTTTCCCCTCAATATTTCTTCTGATGTTGAAATGAGAAATAAACAAGAATGTCCCATTTTCCTCCTCTTTTTTTTTTTTTGTCACTGTTTTCTGCACCTTCATCATAACCCTTGTTTCACAGACTGCAAAGACTATCCTTTTCTCTACACAGGAGTAACAATCTCCGGATTTTAATATTTGACACAGTATTCAGTGCACAAGTTGCTATTCCAGCTATTTACATATAACTGATGGTTTAATACTGATGTCAATATGATGAACAATATTATTTTATGTTCTAATCTCATACAACATTATGTTTGTTTCGATTCTAGTTGGACACTTAGCCAAGGTTTCTCTGAGCTCTCCACAAAACTATTAGAATTTTTGTCCTACAGATTTCAAGCTTAGGAACTTAAGGAAATAGTTGAAATTATTGAATGAATAAGTATTGAGTGAGAATGACTAAGTTTATATTTTTCACTAGTTAATTTGCCATGATGCTCCCATTACTTGTTTAGATCTCTTAGGAGACCCTGATATTCTTTTCTAAACATACTCCTGTGCAATCAAACTCAGAGCAGACACAAAACATGGCACCTCTGCTGGGAACTAGTACCCTTGCAATGATCCCATCAATCTCTAGCTGCTTAACTCAGACAGCAAATAAAGTTAAGGGGTCATTATGATATCAAATAGCTAAATTAAAAATAAAACCACAAAAACTCAAACCAATTAACATCTAAAAAAGCACTGGAAGTTATGTCAACAGTTCAGGTGCACTGAAGTTAGAACACTTAGGTGTTTTACACACCAACCACTATAGAAGGAACACTACAGTTCCTTCTTTGTTAAGGAAGATAATGTTGTGCTTTTGTAAATAAAAAAGGGTGCCGGACATCCAAAGTATTTTGTAGAGACTGACAGGAAAAAAAAAAATAAAGCATTACAGAAGACTTGGCAACAAGAAGCCCAACAAAAAAACAGTACCATCAATATTTCAAGTCAGCTGAACTAGAATTTCCTTCACACATACATTTCACAGAATCACCCCCAGAATGACTGAGGCTGGGAGGGACCTCTGGAGGACACCTGGTCCAATCTCCTGCTCAAGCAGGGCCACCCACAGCCAGCTGCCCAGGACTG
Organism: Ceyx cyanopectus; assembly: GCA_013401355.1. Classification (NCBI taxonomy): domain Eukaryota; kingdom Metazoa; phylum Chordata; class Aves; order Coraciiformes; family Alcedinidae; genus Ceyx; species Ceyx cyanopectus. Next base: position 10,915 of record VYZU01052120.1, read on the forward strand.
TGTCCAGACACCTTCTGAATATCTTCACGGATGGAGACTCCACAGTCTCTCTGGGCAACCTGATGTTCAAAAGCTTAGATAAGCATCCAGAATGCATAATCCAAGTATGATTTCATGAAAAGATGGAAATAAAAATTCTGCAGTGTCAAACTAGACTAATCATCATGTGTGACACAAAACTTGCTGTTCAGATTACTCTTCTCAGGATCCAGTCAGAACTATAAATCATCTGGGAAAGCAAAGAGGCACCATTAGACTCTGGACTGAGTTACATGACTTCTTTGCACTGTCTGAAGACAAGCCACACAATCAATGGAAATTAGCATGCCTAATAATGATATTATCTAGAGATATATGCTGCCTGCAGTAAGCTCTTCAGCAAGCTGCTTTTGCCAGGTTCAAGCTTCAAGAAGTCTCAAGGACTATCACCTAATCTTGTAGAAGATCTCTGAAGGCAGTTACAGGAAAAAATAGCAAATCATTTATTGTATTTTTCTGTAATGTAACGCACAATCTCTATGTTTGATGGTGATCTTGAGGAAAAAAACAATCCTCTAACACGTGTTCTAAAACACATATTTCTCTCACTGATCATACATAAAAGAGAATCAGGTCTTTAAGAAAATATCCTTAACCCCAACTTTTAACTATCTGCTTGATTCATGTATTTTTATTCAGGCCTTTAGTCCCCGAGGAATGTAAAAGAACAGCTCAGTCTGCACAGATACTGACATCTGAATGCTCAAGGCATTGTCGGAATGGGCACTGCACTCCCACAGGAAAATGCTGCTGTAATCAAGGCTGGGAAGGAGAGTTCTGCAGAACTGGTTTGTATATAGATTCATAGCAACAAGTGAAAAAAATCGGTGACACGTCATAATTTGCTTTTAATTATTTGCTAAGATAAATTTTCAATATATATAATTGATCACCAGTTCTAAGACAACATTAAAGAAATACTGATCTCATTACTCATAGGAGAACAAGAAGTCTTTAGATATGCCCAACAGTTAAAATATCTAATGCAACATGAGCCATTACAGAATGCAATTAATAGCTTAAATATTACAGACAACAGTATTCTTACTTTTTCACCAAGACCGTACCATCAATACCTCTTCTATGTTTGGATTTTCAGCTTCTACCTGCAGTATTATCATTGTCAGTATCTAACAGGAGAACCTTTGTCAGGAAAGATGATAAATCAGACATGCAGGTCACTACTGCATATTTTGCATTTGGCTAATTCAATGCAAATAGTTTTGGTAGATTCTTACTTTTGATGCTACAAGATACAATGGTTCCAGTTTGTTAAAAATAATTCTATTACAACTTATCACCAAGCAGCTAATCATCAGAGCATTATTGTAACCCATAATTAATCATGGTGCCTCTATTAAGTCCTATCTTGCTGATATAGAACATCTTTTAAAAATAACTTGAAAAAGCAACTGTAATCAAACTAGATGGTGGCTATGGCACCAAAGGGATGAGATGGATAAACCTGGAGTGCCACAGCTGTGCTGTCACTATCCCCAGAGGCTATGGTCATGGATGAGCTGTACAACTCTGGCCTATTCAGCTCTTCCAGAGTAAGCCTAGGCACCAGGAGGTGTTATCAGTGCATCAGCACAGTCTTCTGACTGAATACATGTGCTCAGCAGGTTTGAGCAGATGCCTATACAAAGAGATATGGTTTAATGTAATGGCAAAAGAACTCAAAAGGGGAAAAGAATCAGAGTTAGACAAAGCAAGGAAAATGATGGAGCAGGGATAGCAAAGGCCCCACTGAAACAGGATCAGCTACAAGGTCCTTAGAGCATGGAGTGTCAGCAACCTCTGGATTTTCAGTCATGAGCAGGAGTGACTTTGGAATTAAATGAATGAAATCTCTAGCAATATACTTTACTGGCAAGATTAATGAACTGACCATCATACAACCATGCACTAAAAGCAAGCTGGAGAAACGGATGAGGTAACAGTCCAACTTCAATCTTTCTCACTGGTCAGTCAGATTTCCTATATTTAGAGCATAAGTCCCGTTAAAGACTTAGTCCAAGTGGAACTTCAAGTAAAAAATGTCTCCAGTGTGAACATAAATGGGTCTTGAATAATCTGTTTTGTAAAAAAAAAAAAAAAAATTACAGCTCAATGATAATTTGATAGATACAAGAGGCAAGAAAGCTACAGAAAATATGTAGATTTAAGATCTTACTTCCCTGTATCCCACAGAGCACTTAACAGAGATGTTCTAGGTTGGACCTCAAGTTGCTATTATAATTTGAATAAGAAAAATTACAATGCATCAGTTTCCTCCTACTGTAAAGAAACACATAAACAGAATCAAGAAACCTGTTTTTATATAGTGTATTTTTTTAAAATCTCTGTAAATCAATATTATAGCTTTATTGTAATAGGCAATGTTAAACAGCAAAATGTCTGCAAAAAGAAAAATACGTTATATTTATCACAGTGCTGTGATGCTACCGCAGAAGAAAATACTTTCACAACTCAAGTTATTGACTGCTAATTTTGCAGACACTGCCTACAGTTTAAAATAGCATTTAAATTTGAAAAAATTTAGCAAGCTGATTAACCTACAACTCTATAGGTAAATGATCAGGCATAAGGGATGCGGTAGGGCACCCCTGGTTAAAACCCTGAATGTGCTGTATGTCTTGTTCGGTTTTGGAGTCTAAAGTCTTTGGAGATGGGTCTCATTCCAAATCAAACATGAATATTGGAATTGGACATTTTAAAAACAATCTGCTGTTTGAGTTTCACAGTCTACCCTGGGTGATGTCCTCAGACATACAAAATTAGTTCCTCCCCTAACAGTCTAAAATTTTGAAATATTGGGTTTGAAAACTTCTAGCATTTAATCCGTTCTACTTTGTTTTTAATTTATGTGCTTTATCATGGTAAGTTTAGAAAAGCTCTTACTGAATGTGTACTGTATCTTTTCAGTTTGTCATGTTCTAAACCAATTAGAAAACTGCTGTTTTTTTACCCACAGCAAAATGTGACCCAGCCTGTCGACATGGAGGTGTCTGTGTAAGGCCCAATAAATGCTTATGTAAGAAAGGCTACCTTGGCCCCCAGTGCGAGCAAGTGGATAGAAACATCCGAAGAGTGACAAGGGCAGGTATTCTTGATCAGATCCTAGACATGACATCCTATTTGCTGGATCTAACCAGCTATATTGTATAGTTTCTGGGACTGTTTGGAAACTAAACTTTCAACGGGCATTTGTTTTGCATCCTGTCATTTTTAAAAGACTGTGATCCTGCAACAAATACCGGTGATTTGATTTACTTTATTAATTTAAGTATCATATCCACAAATGTGCAGATCAGTTCTTTGTATGTGTGTGATGTTTCTGTATGTCTCACAGGCGTGCCGAGATCCAGTCCGTGCACACATACACACGCACGCACTATCACAAATACGGTTTTAGAGCTAGTGGAATTTTTTTTTTTTAATATTTATTTCTTCATGAGAAATAGTTTACAAAGTAATTCCACTGTAAACCACATTTCTGTCAAAGGACTTTTGTGACGTCTTAATGGATTCTTTGACAAAGCCAGAAATCTCGTGTCTGTATCTATCTGACTATAGCAATAAGAGAGCAGTTTTCAAACATCTCTGTATGAACTGCTGGACTTAATAAAATCCAGTTGTTACGGCTTCTAAGGTGAACAGAACTACATCATGAGACAATTTTCAGAACTCCTTAATGCATTCCTATCTAGGCAATTCATTGTAAGAGTGTACCCTTCACCTTCATCAATGTAACTCTATTACAGAATGTTAAGCATTTCTTTATCTAGCATAGATGCAAAAATCTGGTTATCGCAGCTTAATATCAAGACTGTTTCAAGTGTTTAATAATTAAATTATATTCGCATATTTCAAAACCAGTCATCCTAGAAGGTCTGCTTTTTATCATATATTTTATTTAACAATGGGCACTGGGTTCATGTTACATATTTATATTATTTTATTTTTATAATATAGACATCACCTAGATGAGACAGCTTTACCATGTCCTGTAAAATACTAAAGTTACATTTTTCATCAACTTAATTGGAAAGACGGGGAAAGAGAGAGCAAACACACTCTTTAATGTGTTGTGGATCTAATCTAGAAATGTATCCTTGTGTCAACTTGTATTCATTTACAACGGATGAAAAAAAAACCAACCAACCACCAACCAATCATAATAAAATTCCAGCATATGCTAAAAGTGTTCCTAAGGTGATTTTTACTGTAACAGGACCGGCCAAATTATACACAAGTAGATTGCTGCCTGAACAGATTGTCCCTGAATGAGAGCTGACATAAGCATGTGTTGGTTGTGTAAGGGGTCACTTGTATAAAGCATGTAAAGATTCTTGCCAAATGCAGTTCTAAATGTAAGTGGTCCTTGAAGTGCTAACAGAAAATGGAGTCTTTGTAAATGTATCAATAAATACAGTGTACATGCTATAGTCAGGTTTCCTAAAGTATTAATAGTCTAACTAGATGTATCTTCAGAACCGGTGCCCTCTTATTTCCAGCTCTAGGGCATTATGGACACTTTGTTTACTCATGCTTTACTCACCACTTACTGTCAGATTTCTTTGCACTACCTGCCTTTTATAAAATCTTGCCTATGGAAAGATATCAGAGTAGCCACCATGTGCACATCCTATGGTTATCATAAGCAGCTCCTCATACTATTTACAACACTTAAGGAAGTAAGATCTAAAAGACTTTAACCATAATTACTTTCCAGTAGCAAAATTATCTCTCCAGGGCAGTGACATGCAAATAATTTTCCCATATACAAAGTTGTCATTTTGTATTAAACTTGAAAGTATAGCCTGGCTGATATTTGCATTCCTCTGTCTGACACATTCCAGCTCAGAGAAAAACAAAATTACATTTGCCTTCCATATATGTTTGCCTGGGTTTCAAGTGACCTCATGCCAAATGGAAATTGGTTGAGAAATCTTGGTTAAGTGCTCAGCGAACAATGGTCTGCATTAAAAAGTGAATGCATAATTTTGCACAATGTAGATTCAACTGACAGTCCATTGAAAGATGTCTTGGGATTAAATGAGCATGAAGACCAAATTGCCCTCTCACCCCAGAAAAGGGTGGTCCCTTATAGTCACACGAACACTTCATTGGCTAAGCAGTGTGACCAATCTTAAAATGAACCCTGCAGTAGCATCTGTAGGTTAATAGCAGCTCTTTGTCTCCACTGCTTTCTGCCTTTAGTCTTTCCCCTGAATTCCATCACAAAAAGTTTTACAATTAAAAAATGTCCTGACAACCATTTTTGTAAATTGACCTTAGCATCTAATCTTTCCTTATTCAACGTGGGTGACAAAAATGTGAACTTCTCATGAATGAGCCAGCTGTCTAAATCTGTCAAATAGCACAGTTTTATTACACTCTTCATAATCAGCAAAGCAAGAAAGTCGCTGAAGTATTTTAGCAACATCTAAATATCTGACAGATATAACATCTTTAACACTGTCTTAAATGAAATATATTTTAAAATAAACCCAACTTTAACTCCATTGTGACATGTTATTTTCAACAACCAGCTGGGGAGATGGGATAGTTCTTTTCTCACAGCTTAGTTCCTGTAGACTTAAAAAATACAATGGATGGTACCTAAATCTAAGATCCTCTCTAATATGTATGTCATAGTCATGGAGAGAAGCAATAACAATGATCTTAGAGTTTTAATCTTAATAGTAAAGACAATTTAGTTCACTAGTGAAGTCAGAAAATAAAACTCCAGTAAAAACTAAGTAGTAAACCCAGGCCTCATTCAAACCAATAGCAAAAGACTCACACTGGCTGTGCTGCACCCAGAAAATAATTTTCAAAATTTAAGCAAAATATTTCCAATTATTTTATTAAAAACAAAATTTCTGTTTGAGCCATCTCATCAAAACTTCAAAACTAAGAAGTAATCTACCAGAAGATTAGAGGGAGATGGGAGAGAGCTTATGAAATAGGTTTTGCTTCATTTTTAAATTATCTTTTATATCATGTGAAAGCAAGCATCTGCACTAAACCCACATGGGTACATAAGAAGTCTCAG
>VYZU01052120.1:17087-61083 GCA_013401355.1 Ceyx cyanopectus
CAAAATGATAAAAAAAAAAGGGAAACTGGAGAAATTCCCCTGAGAATTGGAAAAAAAAAAAAAAAAAAAAAAAAAAAAAGTCTGTAGAAAGCCCGTTGCCAGTTAGGTCATTCTGCAGCCATTCTCACACAACCTCCGAGTGTCCCAGAATAAAATTGAGCTTATAAATGAAACTAGATAAATGAGGCAATTAGATAAGGGCCTCCAGAAGGGATTTTATGTATGTGTTCAAGTTTTCTCTGTCTCTGTGTCTCTCTCTCTCCTAATCTTTTATTCCATTCATTTCTTCCTTTATTCAGAGATACAGCCTCTCCGTTCCCTACACATTGTACATTTCAAGCATTCAAGACTTTCTACTGTTAAAAGAGAACAAACGTACCTGTTGCAAGAAACATAACTATTCCTGATGTCTGCTAGTTTTCCACCCTTATTATTTTGAGACACAAAACCTTCACCTTTCTCTTTTTAAAAAACGCTGATTAGAAAGAAGCCATGTTATTGTAATTTAAGGAGAAATGTGTTTACTCCATAGATAAGCAGGAAGACAATAAGATATTATGTAAAATCAGCTCTGAATTCTCTCATTGGTCTAAGGCATCCAGTAAGAAATATTAAGTCAAGGAAATAAATTCCTTCTGTTAACAATCAGGGACACAGATACACACCCTTTGTACCTTTAAATCCTCTCAGTTTATTCTATTTCATGCAGAGTGCATAAATTCTATATGGCCAACATGACACCTCTGTTTATCTCCTTTTTTTCATTCACTTCACATTTTAGCTTGGCAGTTCTTTCCTTTCTAGAACCACAGTGAATGTTAATAATCCCCAGTTGCTTCAGGTGATGCTTTTGATTTTTGAAACTGCCTAATAGATGTGTGCCTCAAAGAGGGTTTATCTTTTGATCATTCCACAGAACTTCGTTACTTTATAGTGACTTATAATACTATATCTTAGCTGGACAGCTATAGATCAGGACTACCAGCCGCAGGCAACTCAGCCCCAGATATACTGAAGCTGGAAGGGAGAAAGCGCTTGGACACTAAACAGCCATTGATTTCAGAAAGCCACTGATTTCAGTCCAACACAATCAGGTGCCTCAAGTAAAAAGCATGATCATTCTGGGATGATGAAATGTTGCTTTTCAGTACATACTTTCGCTAATTTGGACTTAGAATTGAGAAACTTTTCATGCACAAATATGCAAAATGGAGATTCTGTAAACACAAATGGGTAATCTTTCACAAGTGTTAAGTCCTATTATAGTGAACATAAATATTCATACATGTCATTCTACTTGCAGCCATGAAATAGACATTTATAAGACTGGCCTACATGGAAAAAACAACTCTGAGGACATCCTGCCATGCTTATTTTCTCTTAATTATGTACATCCTTAAAAAGACATTAATGCATTCTAATTAACTATCCTTTAGTTTAACTATGTATCAATTTAATTAGGAATTATACCATTTTGATCTTCTGTCCAACTTAAAAAGGGATCTTTGTTGGAGAAAAAAAATATCAGGGAGTCATAAAGTAAATAAATTCTGCAATATTAAAAATTGGCCAATATTTTATTTTTGCCATTTAAAGAAAATTAGCTAAGAATCTCATCAAAAAGACAACCAACCCTTAAATTTTTCCTCATTTAAATTTGCAGAAAATATGTACCAAATAATAAGGCTTCTGGCTATAATAAAATCTTAAATATCTCCATAAGCGGTTTCAGGGCAAAATGTTGTAGAAACATTGAAAAAAGTTTTTTAGTAAAATATTTGTTGCTTTCAATAGCAGAGTAATTGAATGAAATAAGACACATGTACTTTTTAGGATATAGGTGTGAAACAGCAGAAGCCACCTGAAAGCTTAGTACAGGATTACTTTAATCTTTGAGGGCTTTACTCAAAGTCCATTGATGTCAACTGAAAATCTCCTATTGACTTCATTAGTTATAGGATTAAGTCCTTAAAAGATATCCACTTAGCTGGCAGAAGATCTTAACTTCAGACATCAGTGCACACATGACTTCTCCATGTCTGCATCTGCAGTCATTAGACACACAGAGCTTTTCTGGAGTCAGACTACAGATTCAGTGCAGCATAAAGCTGTACGGACCATATCCCACTTAAAGATGTACAGAGCATATCCAATCCTCTTGGGTTTCCTTATAGCTGGTGCCCACAGTTACACAAGGGTCTATTAAATCTGCCAGGCTTCTTGATGTTTCTTTTAAAATGTTGAGCAATTAGCTCACATTTTTTCCTTGTTCACACATAGATTCTTGTTTTAAATTCGCAAGCATACACCACTAAGCAGGGAAGTAATTAAAAGACCAAGTCAGTGGCCCCGTTTAATGGAATAGCCATTGCAAGACAGAGCCTGAAGTTATCCCCAGAGATACAAACATCCATGGAAGATGTTTTGAGTCCAGTATTACAAAGGCTGAAACGGGCAGCATTAGGCACATTTTCAAATCTTTCTTCCTGTGTTTAATAGGAAGGGTGTAATATTTCAGTCAAGACTACATCCTAATCCAAAAGATGCTGTTATGACTCTTAGCAGTAGGAATAGCAAAGCTGAGAGGGCTGAGCCTGGTCAGTCCTGAAGCGAGGGGCGTAAGCACTCGCAGGGCAGGATGTGAGCAGGGTCTTACTGACAGATGCTGGGTTGTGGAGCAGCCCCTCGCCTTTGTACCTGCTCGTTTCAGTTTTGAGAGCAGCAGAATGTCTCATCCTATAAAAGGCACCATATCCAATCAATCTTAGCACAGCAATTCATCCTGCATAGATTTACAGGGGCAAACTGACTCGTCAGGCAGCATTGCTAACACTTTGGGAAAGGAGAATTGTTACTATTGTATAGCACTGTACAAGTGGTTCAACTGACACATCACCTTTTCCTTTAGCTCAGTTATTTAGTTATAAATAATGACTACTTTGGTCTATATATTAGCAAAGGATTATCTTGTTGTCCCATAATCCTAAGAAAATTCCATAGGTGTCCATAGGAAACTTTTCTTCACATTACACTGCACAGCTGGGTTTGAAAGCTGAGAGACACACCTTCTCACCAGAGCTCTCAGTATGGAAAATCTATCGTTCTAGTGACCATCTCTTGCTATAGGCATTCACAACTGAAAGTATCCTGTGTTATATGCATTCAACATCTGTCTTTACCTGTTGTCTACTATATACACACTGGCTTCTGCTGTCAAAGATATCAGGAGTTATTGCTAAGAATGTGCACAACCGGCCACCTGCATTGCTGGAGAAGACTTCTTTCTATTGATAAAACACAACTTCATCTGTTATAAGTGATCTATAGGTTCCTATATATCATATAGTTAAGTTTCTTTTACTATGAGATTTTCCTGGTTTCATTTTGTAATGAGAACAAAAGTGAAAAAAAATATATAAATGAAAAATTGCTTAAATTACTAGACAATTTCAGAAAGTTAAAGCATGTGAATCTACAGAGTGACTGTAGAAGGCAGAGAGAGGTGGTTGTTTTGGAGGGTTTTTTAAAACAAAGGCTGCATCTTGCTGTAGGACAAAAAGGTGGTTTGCATGATAAGGCAGTTACAAACAAATCCTGTTTTCTGAACGTTCCTAGGACAAGCCGCTTAAAAGGAAAATTTTCTAGGCAGAGCCCACACTGGTGTGCAGAATGACTTTAATTCCTATCAAGATATACCAAGACCAGAAACCATCTGGTATTAGGTCACCAGATGTATCTTGAAGTGATCTCCATTAATACCAGAAGCAGTAACCCTACCCTGTGAATTATCCAGAAATGCTATTAGCTGTCCCCCACAAAATATACTGCAGAATTACAACTTCAATTCCCTTTTGAGAACAATTAGGTTGTAATGGGAGCCAAGCAGAAAAGGAAATAACAAAATTCTGTCATTTGAGATCATTACTATTACAATATTCCTCTGTTCAATTAGTTTTGTAGTAGCTGTCAGGTACCGTATGTACATTTCAAATGTGGGAAAATAGCTTAGCAAATATCATTCAAATTATGTTTAAATATCCTCCATAAACTGTATTGTACTACTAAGCATATACAGGCACGAATCTAGCAGAGCACTGGAGCACGTAAGTTATTTTAAGCATATGAGTCTCACTGAAGTCATGTGCTTAACATTATTAAAATAACGAAGTGCTTTCTTGGTTTGAGATTTTACAAGTTTTTGCAAATACACATATTTCTTTTTAGGGAGACAAAACGGCTGAAGTTCACAGCAAGAAAATTCAGTTGCTGTCTGTCACAAATTCTGTATAACCTGAAATAACTGCATCTTTGTGCCTCTACTTGCCATCTGAAAATTAGTGAAATCAATCCTTCTTCTAAAGCGCTTTGAGCTCTTCCAATGAAAAGTGCTATAAAAAGTACAAATTATTATTATATTATTGAACACCATGTATGTATACACACTATTATGTAATATATAATATATGTATAATGCATATAAATTCTAACAAATGTATTTGTGTAATATCTGAGAAATGGAACAGTTGTATCTGGAAGTGATAAATGCATAGAGTTGGATTTATTGTTAATCTGTGGATTTAATGATATTTTTTTTTTAGACAAAAGGATGTTTAAGTGTATAATTGCTTTTCTTAATTTAATATATTTATGTAAATGCATGCCTGAAGTTCTGGATAGATAGTTATTCTGTGTCTCTTAAGCTAATAAAATATATTAAACTTTATCTTGCTATATAAGGTATATCTGCTGGGTTTTTTTGTTTTGTTTTGTTTTTAGTATTTTTGTTATGACTAAATGCATAAGTTAAAATCCATGAAATTTTAATTGTCTCTTTGATCTGTGCAAGAAAAGCAAAACACTGACATTTTATATATCCTTTGAAATGGACCCTAGAATTATTTGTATAAATTCTAAGATGCTTTCATAAAATGTGACTGAACACTGCTATTATTTTTGGAAGGGGGTTTGTTTCTGGATAAATGAGAGTGAAAATTAAGACCTCCCTATTGAAAACATACCTGTTTCATTGCAAGAAATATGTGAATGCACATATAGGTTGAACACCGGAATTTACTGTACAGACTTTCCAAGCTCAGATACCTAGGAGAATTCTTTCTGTAACAATGGGAGAAATGTTGGGGGTCATTTATTTGAAGATATTAAATAAACAAAGCATAGAAGCTTATCATCAAATCAACATATGTGAAATTCAGATGTACTGTTTCCAGTGATTTAAATAAGGACCATGACAAAATGAATGCAGTGTGGAATTCTTTGCATTTCTCCCCATCTTAAGTACCATGTTCTGTTCCACTGAAATCAATGCCTAGGCACATATATGGGAGCAGGGCCAACTCACTCTATCAATGTATTTTTTGATACAAAAGATCCCATCGCAACACTTACATGCAAACTACACTTGCAGCTGACATCTGAGGGAGTTAAAGGCAGTTTGGATAGGGAGCTCTAAAGAGCTAAAGGCTTCTTCACACACTAAATTTACCTCAGTGGTTTTGAAATGCTCTTTAGTCTCACACATTTAACTCACTCAAAGTGCTTAGCTCGCGCTGTGTTTATTTTTCAGACTAAAGAGTTACTGACACTATGATATCAGCGCGCTCTCTACATTTCAGATCTAAGTCAAAATAATCTAGCAATGTTCATGAAATTGTTTTTCCATTTTTCAGGTAGTTATACCATTAGTGATAGGGGCTGGTGGCCAGCCAGAGCTGGGATCCAAGGAAAATTAGAACTTCACCCAAATCTGAGCTTATTTGAAAACTGTATTTTACTTCAGCTTCTCAATGAATAAATACAGCAGTTGCAGTAATGTTCATTTAAATACATTTCCTTTAAAATTTTCTTCATTTGAAGATGGGCTCAAAACAAGAAAGATAGCAAATAAAACAGATCTAAGAAATCAATGAGGATTGTTTTGATTTTTTTTTAGTAGGTCCTATATCTTCATAAAAAAACCAAAATATTTCCGTGAGTTATATTACCTAATTACAATAAATACAGTGCAACATGCAGTTCTCATGACATCATAATAAATTACAAGAACAAACTTAGTGACTTAAGACATCATGAAAAACCACTGACAAATTTATAAGCCTTGGAATTAACAGCTACCTTTCATTTATTTTACAACACATAAGACCTTAATTTTACTTAATTACATACACTCTGATGTGTCCAGTGTTATTGTAACTTTCTTTAGAGCTGCTGATGGCATCCTAAACCTGAGTGGCCAAATGCTGCTCATTCTTTAGGTCAATCAAAGGAGGTATCACTGGCCTCCTGAATGAGGCATGTGTGCTTTGACAGTCATCAGAACTTCCAAAAGGATTTCAAAGCCTAAATGCACAATTCTGAAGCATAGAGATACTGCTTCTCATTCTAATGCACTAAATTTATTACGTATTTACAAGTTTGTAACAAGATAGAAAAAAAGGATTTGTGCCATAAGCTATTTTATTTTAACAAAAAACACTAAGTAAGGGGGGATCAGCCCATGTTTTAATTAAAATGCGCCACAAGTGAGTACAGTAGAATCTTTAAAATTCCAAAGAATCATCTCAGTCTATGTAGTCATATTTATTTATTTTTGGGGAAAGGTTTCTTTAAGTCATATTTGATGACACGTCTACAGATGGCATACATGTCTGGCAGAATCGGGCATAGTGGGACATAGCTTTGCTTTTAAAAACCCTCATTGAACAGTGGCTTTCTTGTTGGGTTGGTTTCTGGCTTGGTTTGTTGTTTTGTTGGGTTTTTTTGGTTGGTTTTTTGTTTGTTTGTTTTTGTTTTGGGTTTTTTTTGTCTTTCTAAGAGAAGACCTCTCTGGGATTTTGTCCAAAATCCAAAAGTTTGGGCTGAAACCATTTAATGGATGGCTGTTATATTGGTTTAACATTCAATATTTAAAATATATCATCTATTTCTTAGGCTATTGACAAAATCACAGCCTCTTCTCAATGTCATCCAATGACAGGACAAGAGGCAATGGGAGCAAGTTGGAGCACAAGAGGTTTAGGGTAAACACAAGGAAAAACTTTTTCACAGTGAGGGTGACAGAGCTCTGGAACAGGCTGCCCAGGGAGGCTGTGGAGTCTCCTTCTCTGGAGACATTCAAGACCCACCTGGATGAGTTCCTGTGTGACTTAGTCTAAGTTATCCTGCTCTGGCAGGGAGGTTGGACTAGCTGATCTTCTAGATCCCTTCCAACCCCTAACATTCTGTGATTCCTTATCTTACATTAGTACAATTTCACCGATATCAGAAAGGTGCATCATGTTACGTTAAGTATCTGCTTTTCCTTCTCACTCATTTTATGCCACTCTAAATGCATTACACTCACAAGTATTTGTGATATCATTCCACAGTGAAAACGGTGTCACCGCACTAGCAGAGTTTGCTCCCGATAACACACCCAGTTCTACACATTTTAGCCTTCACTATATACGTTTGGTTACCCAGACATGGATTGACTGAGGGAGGGAATGTAAGATTTGTATGCCAGCCCTCTGTTAGATCAAGTGGTACCTTCTCCCTTCAACTTTACAATTTGCGATATATATGCAGCTATTTCTACTTCAGGGAAGGGGAACATACACGGGAATCAAAGGGCTGCATTTGGATCAGGAGATTTATAAAGAAGAGATCCAAACTCTACAAACTCTCAAGCAGTGGAATTAGTGCTTTCCTGGTCAGATGAATAGAACAGGTGCAGATCTAGCTCTCAAGTCTTGAAACTGTACCAGCCCAAATAAATTACAGCTATGGAGTGTGTTTAGCAATTTCAAGCAAACATTAGAAACTGAATGCCCATGGCACAGATAAAGTGCTTATGAAAAGGTGGACGCAACATCTGTACTGGCACAGAACGCCTGTTCTACAGTAATAGCTGCAAAATTCCTCCTGTAAAGCACAGGACTGTTAGTACAGCTGCAGCTTTTAATAGCTATTGAATTTCTTGATCAGGGAGGCAGATCCAGAGCAAGGGAAATGGACAAGTGAAACTATAAACTGCTATTTTACACCTATGAATGTAATATCAAATAAATGCGGTCAATCCTACTTTTATTTTTTTAAGAAATTCATCCCCAGAGAGCCTCATGCTAGATCTTACCTCGCAAGCCATCAGAAGGCACTTATGTCAGCCTAACCCTGAGGTTTCCAAGATGTGTAACTGTACAGTCTACATACCCCTGTTGCTTATTATATCTGTACCTGAAACCTGCAGCTACACACACATGTGTAACACCTCATGCCTCATTTCTGCTCTTATTTAAAGCTATTTGGTTCTAGATCAATGCAAAGAAGGAATGAAAAGGTACACGAAACATTAGATAGCTTTTAAGATGGTTATGCAAGAGAAAAATTACACTGAAGTGACTGAGTTTGCACAGAGACTTGAATAGACCTCACCTGGAGTATTGTGTCCAGTTCTGGGCTCCCCAGTTCAGGAGAGGCAGGGATTTGCTTGAGAGAGTCCAACAGAGGGCTACAAGGATGATTAAGGGACTGGAACATATGCCTTATGAAGAGAGACTGAGACACCTGGGGCTCTTTAGTCTGGAGAAGACTGAGAGGGGACTTGATAAATGTTTATAAATATATGAGGGCTAAGTGTCAAGAGGAAAGTGAGAGCCTCTTCTCACTTGTGCCCTATGATAGGACAAGGGGGAATGGTTACAAGCTAGAACACAAGAGGTTCCGCTTTAACATGAGGAAGTACTTCTTTACAGTAAGGGTCACAGAGCACTGGAACGGGCTTCCCAGGGGGGTTGTAGAGTCTTCTTCTCTGGAGATTTTCAAGACTCGCCTGGATGCGTTCTTCCGTGACCTGTGTTAGATTATACTTAGATTATGATCCTGCCTAGCAGGGGGGTTGAACTCAATGATCTCCAAGGTCCCTTTCAACCTCTAATACTCTGTGATACTATGATATAGGAAACAGGATAAAACCAGTAAACTCATTACCATATTAGGTTCTTAAAATCATTCCAAATAATACAGCTGCCTAATGTTTTCTGGGGTTTATTATTTATATGCCTTAGTAGTAAGATGAATTTGTGGATAAGAGGGCCCTGTGATTTACTAGATTCATATTTACTTCACATTTTTAATTAGAGCTTTTTATTTATGATGGGACTTATGGAATTAGTGGATTTTCAGTACACAGATAAACTGTCATTTTAATATTTTCTAATCTTAATATCATCTTGCAAATTCTTCACTTTTTATTAGCCTGGAAATAAAATACATTACATAATATTAAGGTAGCACTTACTGTTGAGACTGCAGATTGACCTGCTATGGTCATTTTACCTGAAATTACCCCAGACTTAACACTCTTACTATCTTACTTTTAATGTCTGTCATACACAGATTGGATTTGGATCTTTTTTTTTTTCTTTTAGGACCAATTTCTTCCAAGTAGATAGCAGGTTACAAACTACATGCTGGTGATGTCCACCCAAGGTGTGTCCCAGGCACATAAACCCTTCTGAGTGCCAGACAACAGTCCCATCTACCCAATTTTCAGTGTTACTTAACTTTCCTGGCACCTGAGCTCACTACACACCTTTTAATCTGGTTAGAAATTTTTCTGGCTGGCATACATCCTCAGAAGTACCTGAGCAATATGGAGCTAGATATTTATCTTCTTCTAAAAGCAATCCAGCATAAGCCATACAACTGCCAAAGGTTGCTTGAGACCTTGGAGAATCCTGAAAAGTTAGTCACAGACAGCATCTCAATTAGCTTCATGGGTGGTGGTGCCAGTTTAATGATAAGAACACTACTACAACTCTGAAAGAGGAGGATCTAACCCTTCTGGTTACTTCCCAAGTAATTGCTTTGACATCCAAGCTATAATGCAGCCAGAAATGATAATAATCAGTGGACCAAAAGAAGGCAGAACTCAGTCAGAATTTTTTGGCCTACAAAGCTCATTTGAAAGTGGAAGGGCACACTAAATTAGTTCTGCTGAATAACTTATATGCACTTCAAGAAGCAGGACCCAGTGCCTTGATTCTTCCTCCTTCCAGGTGAGTCAAACTGCTTTTTCTTCCTCTGTGATCTCTTTTCCAACTGGCCCATTTTCAACACACAGCACTGAGAATGCCTCTTCTACCTCACTTNGTGCTGCAGTCACTACCAACTGCGGTACAGGCATGGCTTGCCACAGAATCATCTGCACTATCATTGCTGACTTCAGTAAAACTTTCCGCAAGTCAGAAAATGATCAAATTAACAGGGATTCATTAACAGTTATGTTAACCCTTTTATAATGGGTAAGCCCAAGCAAATCAGATTTCTTCNTCTTCGCTCACCCCTCACTATAGCAGAGCATCTTCAAAACCTTCAAGAAGTTTTGTAAAATAATTTAGGGACAGGACCCAAGGTGTTTGTTTATAGGGAATAACTGGGGGTTTTGAAATTATTACTATTCTACAAATTACAAAAGCCCCAGTTCATATTACAGGGATAGATCTACAAGGAAGGGAAGAGTAAAAACAAAAAAGGCAAAAAGCCATCACATGAATTGCTAAGAAAACAGTCCTAATATAAAAATTACCACCTGAGAGCTAGAAGTTATTCCTTTTATTTTTCAAAATCCACCTGCCAAAAAAGATCAGAGTAAATCCAGATTTCTTGAGGTCCACAGGAACTCTGCCTGTGATTTCAGTGGTGCCAACACACCAGCCCACAGAGAGATTAGAATCTGATGAAGCCTAAGTGGGTCTCTAGAAAGGCAAGTTCAGACGGCAATGAGCTTCAGTGGAGCATGGGGATATCACCACAAGTTTTGAGCTTCAGCTCCCTGAAAAATGAGTACCCCTACAAAGAGCTAAAAACATTAGTCAGATTCTGATGCTAAGACATTAAAAACCACACACAAGATTAAAAAAACATATCCTTTTATACACCCTTAGAACAGGTAATAGGAAGTGCCGAAGTGTTTTCTATCCTACGACAGAAAAGGAAAGCAAAGACATGGCTTTGCTGAGGTTTACTGACTCTCCAGTTGTACAGGCACCTGGGAGACAGCTTTAAGTCAGATTGAGCATAAGCAGCAATTTAATCATGGCATCAGAGTGTCTAACGAAGAAATAACTCAGGTAAACCTGTGAGGCTCTGTGTGACTATTTTTACCTGTGGCCAGTTTCCTAAGGTGCTTACTGACACCCCGCACAAACGTATGCTACAGCAATTTAATCATGGCATCAGAGTGTCTAAAGAAGAAATAACTCAGGTAAACCTGTGAGGCTCTGTGTGACTATTTTTACCTGTGGCCAGTTTCCTAAGGTGCTTACTGACACCCCGCACAAACGTATGCTACGTGCTGCAGTCACTACCAACTGCGGTACAGGCATGGCTTGCCACAGAATCATCTGCACTATCATTGCTGACTTCAGTAAAACTTTCCGCAAGTCAGAAAATGATCAAATTAACAGGGATTCATTAACAGTTATGTTAACCCTTTTATAATGGGTAAGCCCAAGCAAATCAGATTTCTTCCTCTGACTAATTTGAAAGCTACCTATTCAGGAAGAGCATTCTATCAATCTGTGACAGATTGATTCTATCTATCTGTGATGGGATTATTAGCACATTTTCCTCAGTAAGTTTCTCCTCAGAAACAGGCAATGCTGATAAACTCCACACAACAGCTCTAAGAGACAAAAGATTTTAAACAAATGAATATTCACAGACTGCAAGCATTCAGATTAACATAACCAGGGTAGTAATCAGCACTGCTATAAAATGACAATGCAATATGATAAGGCTTAAAGTAAATAAACAGTACTTTGCTTGTGTAAAATATTTTGATTTCAATGAAACATAAAATTCCCCTTCATTTTCTGCCCTAACAGCTATCCTGTATTTTCTGCTATCATACAACATTTGCTACCTTGCATTTCAAACGCACAGATAAGTTACCTATTAACTATTTTTAATGTGGTCATAAAAGCATGAGTTTTGGCCTTCTTTCTGTTGATTCATGGTGATTAAGTCTTTAAAATACTATTTTGGCTACAGCCACAGTTTTGCACGCAGAGCATGTAAACTGTTTAGCACAAAAGAGAAAAGGGAACTTCAGGCCCATTTCCTGCCATTAGCCAGTGAAGAGAAACATGAAATTTAATCTGAAAAATAAAAAAATTCACTCAATTATCAGATGCGCTCACTTATGTACACAATTGTAATTAACTCTTAGAATTTTCTCTACATAAAAATTGTACTTATTTGTAATCTAGAAAATCCTTCAGCAGAAGCTAGGTATAAAACATACATTTATTAAAATAAGCTCAAGCGATGCTTTGCTTTAATACAGAGGGATCAGCATACTACAGTCAAGAACATATCTGCAGAGGGTAGTTACAGCTATCAAAAATTCTTCAAATCAACATCTTCAACAACATGTGGGAGGTGCTATCAAAACTGAAAAGTTACATGACATGTTGCAGATGCCACTTACAATATTCCATTCTTAAGAGGAAGTGGCCATTGCGTCAGATATGAACTGAAGACCATGTCCCAGGACTTTTTTGGCAGCATAAAAAAAAATAGACAAACTAATTTTTTCAATTTGCTTCTCTCAGGGAATGACTAGGAGAATTTCTAAGCAAGATGCAGGGGAATATTTTCATTACAAGAATTGGATAAAACTCTGAGAAAAGTAATTAGAACCTGATTTTTAAAATCATTTGCATGGAAAATTGATGTCTGAACAACCTTGAAAGTCTGCCTTTTATTTCCTGATCCTGAAAATTGCTCTACCTGCTAGCTTTGGAACTATTAGCAGTTGGAATGAACATATAGTATCTGCTTATGGATTTAAAAGTTTTGGATTTTCAGAATCATACCTTGACAATAAAAAGGCTTTTTTTTTTTTTTTTCACCCTGGATTTGCTAGTGTGATATATCTTGAACATTGAAGAGATCACCATAATATGTTAAAAGTTACACAGCAAAAAATGTGTTTACATATTTTTAGACATATCAGTCACTTACAGGAACTTTTTCCTCCTCTGTCATGATTAGTACATATCCAAATGCTTCAGCAGCCTAAACATGAATTTGACTAGATAAGCTACAATCAGAGAATTTCAGGAGTGGTGAAGTGCATACTTTTACCTCACCCCCTTTTAAAAGTGTCAAATGCTTCCTGACACGCTTAGGTCCATGGAAATGGAACATATTTTCTCATTACGTTAATTAATGGGTCTGCTTGGGTGGTATAATTCAGTATAAATTTCCTCTAGTATTCTGTCATACCTAAAAAGGATCTTATTTTTGTGATGTCTTTACATTTTTATGGCTTCTACTCTGTTTAGTCTGTGTGTAATCCTTCTTTTGAAACCTAATGTCCTAGAAAATCTGCAGGTTCTTCTCAAAACTGGCACAGTCTCTAGTTTATAGTCATTTCTTTTCCTTGCCTTCTTAGAACTCCCTGCGAGTCCTTAAGGTGTAGTTCACAGCTCAGGGAATTTATGATTACATCGTCAATGTAAACTAAAGCACTGCGATATATTAAACCTGACAAGATGCTGTTCATTAATCTCTGAATTAGGGCCAGGTGTGATGTAATGAAGAAAGGCTTCCAGCTCAGAGAAGCCTAACACAGCTCCTAGCTCACCAGCTCAGCTTGGTGGTGGCTTCCCTTACCTCATCTAGGAGAAGGACTGCTGGGTGGGGACTCTCACTGGAGGCATAATTTCAGAAAAATGTGGTCTGGGGAAAATGAGACAGGGTAATCCCCTGCCATGCCAATGTTTCTCAAACAGCTCAGCTCCTGCTTTCATTTCATTTCCAGGTTAGAACAGTAACTTGGTCATGCTGTCGTGAACCACAACTTCCCAAGGAAATAGTTTGATGGGTTGGAGTTGCACTTTTATGTATGAAAAAGAGGAGCATTTGAAGTACTGGAGTCTTAACTAGCAGAGAAAGCAATGACAGGCTCAGAACACAGTGCTGCAAGTGCTGCAATTGACACTGAACTAAACAAGGCTTCAATTTGCTTTTGACAGTTTTAGTCTTTTTTTCTTTTCTTTTTTTTTAATGAATAGTTTTACTGTTTCAACACTAAAAAGAGCAAAATTGGAAAAGACCAGATATAAGTAAAAGCCCTACATTTCTGTGTCATTAAATGAATCCTAAAAATACATCGATAAATGTCATTGCCTCCTTTTATTTAAATAACAATGTATCTGGAATATGTATTGAAATAAGACTTTGAAACTCATCCCTGCCACAGTAACAGAAGAGACTTTGTGAATGAAACTCATATACCTGAGTTGAAAAAGATTGATATACTGTAGATTGTAAAAGCTAAGTCTGTTATCCTTCAAAGATTAACCTGATTTTTAATACAATGGTAACAGAAGCACAATAATTACATGCCAATTGCATAAAAGGTTTGGGGTTTTAAAAATTCTTCATATATATTAATATCTATTAGAAGGGAATTAGTACAGTTCCATTTAACTGATTTATGATAAATGAAATCTATCTCTTGTATTATGTATTTCAACAGTCTTTATGCTTCCCCCACAACAAAATGGTGTTCTAATGATTGTGTATTTAACTATGTAAAAATAAAGCATTAGGCAATAATTCAGAATACAACAGTAACAACTTATGCTAGTAGTCAGGAGAAGGATTCACTCTTGATGGTCTTGGAGACTGTCAAGAATACACTTCATCTCAAAAATGTGACTGCTACTCCAGATCCCAGATGGTAATCACCAACAAACCTAAATCTCAGACACAGATGGAAATGAATATTTAACTAGTTACCTCTCAACAGCTACTACAGCTATTGTACACATACTTTATTCAGATAAATTAATAGCAAGTCAACACTCCCTCCTGCACATAAAATCTACTGTTAATAGCATAAATTAAAACTGTTCCTCAAATAGGCCATTAAGACTAGCCTATCTTTCTCCACAGGCTCCCCAGAGCACAGCTGCATGACTATGGCAAGGTGCTTGCACACGCCCCTGCTCTTAACAGCAAATTTAATAGCAAACCTTAGGTGAACCAGACGGCCCTTCTAAATAGCCCTGCAGTTTGTTACACCTATGCCCACAAACTATTTGCCTGTTGAGATATCCAAAAGCNTGGTGATACATATCACTGAGAATTGGTTCAACAAGGTATTTAATACCAAGTAATTCTATTCGGATTAATTTTCAAATAATATTTTTTTGTATTTCTTTATAAAATTAAAAAAAAACCCTTTAGAACTAATTAAAAAAAATCACCATCTTTAAAATTTGAAAACGATATGACTAAGAAAAATAATTTATATGCAATATACAGGATATACTGAATTAGCTAAAGCCACGGGAGTGCGGGAGGATTATTTGGTGGACTTGGTCAAGTTGTACTAATAGTTGAATTTAAATGATCTTGTGTCTTTTCCAACATAAACGATTCTGTGATTATGTTTTTAGAAATTCTGAGGGAAAAAAACCCAGTAGGTATATCTCTTCATCCTACATTGCATATGCTATTTCTTTCAAACAAATTCCAAATGAAGAAAAGCTAAAATGGAGCACTGCCAAAGTTCTATGGAGCCTCAGAAGGTTGTAAAGAAAGGGAGGTTCACATAAAGGATCAGGTATTAGCTGACATTTCAATTTGGACAGCCTGCTCCATTCTGAAGCCTACAAACACGTTCTGAACGTATTACTGCTCTGAAAACACAGCCTCAGTTGCAAGGAGGGAAATACAAGATTAATAACATTAGCTCCCAGAGTTAAATTTACGACTTGCAAAAGCGTCCAACACATGCTGTACATTGATGAAAGACAAGATTTTTCCATCCAATTTTCTTGATGTATTGACAGCACCATGTCCCCAGGTCTCCTAACACGTGCCACCTAGTGGAGCAGGGGAAGAAATCCGACCGTCCAGGAGCAGGCAGCTCAGCAAAGCCTTCTGCTAACCTCCC
This sequence comes from Ceyx cyanopectus, assembly GCA_013401355.1. Taxonomy (NCBI): domain Eukaryota; kingdom Metazoa; phylum Chordata; class Aves; order Coraciiformes; family Alcedinidae; genus Ceyx; species Ceyx cyanopectus. The sequence goes on from VYZU01052120.1 coordinate 33,061, forward strand.
AGCTCTGGTCTGGCAGGACAGCTTTGCATTTGCCATTCCTCACACCGCCTGCCACCTGTTCTCCTCGGTCCACTTTGCAAACTCCACTCTGCCCAGAATTTAACCAAAAGATTTCCAACTAAAAACATGCACCTAAAATCAAGACAAGAATTAGTTGAGCACAGAAAATGAGTAAACATGTGAAATGAAATGCAGCATTTTCTCTGCTTTCCAGCTACAAATGGAATCTGCATGAGCTGTTATTCCAGTATAGGTATTCCCGATTTTCACACACACACATCCCCCAACAGCAGAAACAGACAATTGAGAAGATTAGAATTATCCAATGCTAAACACCAAGAGAGATACACACCTAACTAATATGCCTTAGGTAACAGCTAGAAGCATTAATCAGGAGGGTAAGGAAGAGATGTGACCAAACACCATCCAATTTCAGCTATCTAGAAAAAAAAAAAGTAACTTGTGAGTTTTGAAAAAAAAAACCAAAAACTAGAGCATTTCTAATAGCAACATGAGCTAATCGCTCCTATAAATCATATCCAATCACTCTCAGCTTTAGTTAAAAAAAATCTTTATTTTTAAAAATTTGAATAGCAATATATGGATCCTTTCAATATTACATTATCATCTCAGAGTTGAAATTTTTACTAAAGTGCAATTGTATGAAGTTATAGGAATAGTCCAGCAGAGAAGGCACTATAGGAACAAACAAATATCCTAGACTTTCAAAGTATGCAAGTTATGAGTAGTATACAATGACTAGGATATGAGTTAAAAGTATGAAGTTGTCATTGGTGAATGTCTCTTAGAAGCACAAATATAAGATATATAAAACTCTGAAATTTGCTAAGTGACCTTACCTCTTTTCTAACTAAAAGAAATAAAATAACTAATGGTGAGATGTAAATTCATCATATGCATTTTTTCTCATAAAATTTTCGGAGTATAAAGTATCTTTATTTTGTGTAGTGGAAGGTACAGTTTGTTACTGTGCAGCCATATAACCTAAGAGACTCCACTGGTTGAAAAGCCAGGGAACAATTCCACACTCTGAGTAAGACCTAGAAAAAAACTTCTAAGATGAAGAGACAATTTTAATCAGGAAGAGTCACCAAATTAATCATCGCATCTCTAATGGTTTGTCCATACACACTTGCCCTGAGTTGCCCAGTAGCATCAGTCCACATAGTCAGCAGGTGCTTTGAGAGACAAGCAGTATGTACATTGCAGTCAACAGGGACCAGAGCATCCACTAGGAATTAATGAGGGATAAGCAAAGCAACTGGTACCAGTTAAAGCAGGTGTTCACTGGTCACTGTGAATGGGGTGCTCTGCATTCTTTTGTAATCAGCAGGGAAAACTACAATTGGCTCTATACGACTGGCAAAGGTGACAATAATAGTTATGAGCAACCTGACAAAAAAAAGTATTTATCTAGCAATATGACACGTACACAACCAGAGATGCTCCTCCAGTTTAGGTGCATGTAGTTTATGCCGGTCACTATAAAATCACATTGTTCCTCATGTCAGGAAAGAGCTTTTACAGCCAGGAGGCACTCACAGATAGCTGATCTGTGAAGGAAGTTGTGGAGTTTACTCTCTTCCCACCTTCAAAAACAAATCTCTATTCATCTCAGCCCTTGCAACCAGCACAACATGCTGAAATAATTACACAGGTATCACACTTAGTCCCAGAGCTTTCCCAGTCCAAAGAAGCAGTCGTGCTCCATCCTGCTGCATGCCACGTTACCACAAAGCTCTCCTCTTGACTACTTCTCATCATTTCCAATCTATTGTCATCTGGATTCTCTCTCACTAGTTGCACTTCTGGATGTTTCCACTTTCAAGTTAGTTTCCAGATGTTGTTGCTTACCAGTTTTTTCCCTGCCACACTGCATCCTTTGCCTGAACTTCTACACCATTCCCTTCTGTGTTTCCCTCCACTATTCAACTCACAATCCTGAGATTCTGAAACCTGTTATAAATTACATTAATTGGCAGTTCTTTCCTGCAGCTCTGTGCATTTCTTACGACCACATGCTTAGGGGACTTGGGGCCATGCCTTTTTTTACCTTCTTTGGACACATTTTACACTGAACCAAATTGTATATGGTTTCAACACCAGCTGAAGAGTCCTGTTGGTACCTTTCAGGGGTCCTGGCAGGGCCAGATATATAATGATTTTGTACAGTATTCAAGCAGAAGAGAGATCCATTGGAAACTTAAAAGAAAACTGTTTTATGCATAACATGCTTGAATACTTCATATTTTCACAGGTAGCTTACCAATTATTTCCTACTTGCTAAATGCAAAAATACATTAATGAATAAAAAGCTGAAAAAAGAATTCAACTCATGAGGTTGTCTTGAAAAAAAGTGAGGCTGCATGAGCACAGGCAGAGTTTTATTAGCCCTGCAGGAAAGTTTCTCTTATTATTTAGAATTGACTTGACCTACATAGCTTAGAAACTAATTATTTAGAAAATAATTTAGTTTACTTTAAAATTACAGTATTAATATCCACCGTTCCCTTTTTAATATGGCCTCATAAATGGAAAGCTAAATCCTAAAAATATTCCATTAAAGTATGATTAAAACCTAGAAGTCATGCAACAACACTGTAGCAGGCTAAATAAAATCCTGAATCTGTTCAGTATCTTTGAGTTGTAACAAAATTATCCAATAAAAGATAGCCAGTTTCTCTATATTTGCCCTACAATAGCATTAAGAAAGTAACTGGGAAGAGAAAAATAGAATTCTTTTCAATTTAGATATTATATTGACATTTTCCATTTAAAACTAGGGAAAAAAACCCAAGCAACTACCTTTGTTGGAAAATTATAGAAGTCCCATCAAAATATATTCATTTATACATATACCTGAAATGGAAAGCTCCAAACCACAGTGGCAGAACACCTGTAACTAGTAAGGTTGACTGTACAAGTCACACTTACTCTGACCTCTCATTCATCTTCCCCAGTAAAGCTGACCAGTCTAAAATGTTCAAGAGACACCTACAGTCATGCAGGGAAACTAGAAAATTTTCAAGTGTCTTCCCAGTGTAAAAATGATTGAAGTCTTCTCCTGTCCTATATCCCCAAACCTGAATTAGCTTAAGATGAGGAAAGAACAGCTCTAGAGAAGCTAAGGGTCATATGGACAGAAGCAGACAATAAACCCAGTGAGACACATCCCAGTGTAGCCTCCTGTATTTGGTGATGGGTGAAGCAAACAAAGCCTTGCTTGCTTCCAGATCTGTGACCCCTGTCCCCACTTCTCTTCATCTCTCACTGCAGCTGGATATTGCTCTGTGTCTCTCCTACACCCTTTCTGATCTTTCATTCGTCTGATTCCTTCTTCTGATCTCATCCCTGAACTTTTTAGTCTCCTAAACATCTCCAAGCATTTTTTGTAGCATTTTTTAAATTTTCCTTCCTACCCCTTCACCCAATGTAACTGGAGACACACCAGCCCTGCCATGCCAACCCCAGTGCACATTACAGCTGGCCAGGAGGTAGGCTGTGCTGCCTGCCCAGTCACTACACGTTTGCTGACTGCACAAATTATACAAGTGACTGTTGAGCTCAAATGCCTTCCTTCACCAAGAGCACTAATGGTGCTCCAGTTACTAGTTTGCACAAAGACTGCAGGAACATAGTATCCTTCAGACCTCTGTCCTTCTGCCAAATCTATTTTAAATTAGTGAGTGTTTAAAAAAAAAATAAATTTAAATGACATTTGTTAAATTGTGGAAACTGAAAAATGCAGTACGTACAAATGGCTGTCTCCATGCAGAGAGAAATACATTTCATATATACTCTGGCTGTATTTCCATTCTGGTGGTCTTTACCACACATTTGAAGGTAAACAGCCTGACAAGCAGCTTTCTTTTCATATCCAAGAGAAGAATGATGCCGCTTACTCAAATTCTTGCAGCTCTTTCAGCTGTGAGACTCTATTAGCAACCTTTTTTCAACCTTTAACTAACAGTATACTAACCATTTTATAGTTGAATACTAAAACACATCTAAAACAAAATTAAGTTAATCTCAATTGTTTTCATCTGTTTTAACAACAGATTTTATTCACATTTCCTCCAGAAACATGTATTATAAAATTAGGCCAACTAATGGACTATCAAGATGAGTACATGTGTCATTAATTTAAATTTTCCTACACACTTTTTCTTTCACTGGCTGTGGTACCAGGTTTCTAAAACAAAGTTCCTGAAAACAAGGAGCTTGGACAGGGTCTTCAGTTTAAATTGGTGAATGCCTGAATGCAATGAAGCTCTGCTGTTTTACAGCAGATCCAAGAGATGCTGCACACGAAATATTGTGCTTTAAAAAGCAAAGTTGTTACAATTAAATTAGTAATAAAGAAATTACATGAAATTTTCAGGATTACATACAAACCCCTGACAAGTGTGACATATGTGAGGTTTGTCACTGCCCCAATGTGGCTTTACCATGATTCATCAGCCTGCAAGCCAATCCATAACAAATTAGAGAGATTTGTTTGCATCCAGGGTTCAAAAATGGTGGGGTTCAATTGTCAGCAAATCAAATAATAAGGAAGATAAATAGTTGTGATTTTTAAAAGAACCTGCATTATCGATCATACTGTGTGGTTTAATCCAGCTTTGGAATTTGGACAAACAAGCAGCATTTTACATAGCCAGCTGCACATCAAAAGTAATTTTGCAACACAAAAATTTTCTGGCCAGACCTGCCTTTTAGACAGTTATAGATCCCAGTGGAGGCATGGGAAGACCAGAGTTCAAATTCAGTTTACTATGGCAGTTCTCCCAGCTCTGAATCTTAGCCATGTGACTGGCAATGCTTACTATCACCACAGGGGAGTCTTAAAAAGGAAAAGTGGTAGCTCTGACATTCAAAGAAAAAGCAAATACTACCATACGTAAGTCATACAAGAGCAGAATGTTTCTCAGTAGAATTTCAAGCTATTTGTTAGCATTGTACAGGTATCCCTGCTGGAGAATGACAGGAGATGTAGAATAAATATTACTACACAGGAAACTATCAGCTTGTCTGTCTCACTGAGCATGCTCTCAATAAGCCAGGTGCACCCTGAGGAAAAGGTGAGACATACTAAGACATCTGCATTAGTGAGCAGTGTAGCACAACAGAAGTTGGCCTACTGAAGTAACTAACACTGAAGTATCTGTTGAAGTAGCAGTTGCTGCACTGTGAGCATCAAGGATCTGCGCCCCCCCCATATATAGATNATACATATACCTGAAATGGAAAGCTCCAAACCACAGTGGCAGAACACCTGTAACTAGTAAGGTTGACTGTACAAGTCACACTTACTCTGACCTCTCATTCATCTTCCCCAGTAAAGCTGACCAGTCTAAAATGTTCAAGAGACACCTACAGTCATGCAGGGAAACTAGAAAATTTTCAAGTGTCTTCCCAGTGTAAAAATGATTGAAGTCTTCTCCTGTCCTATATCCCCAAACCTGAATTAGCTTAAGATGAGGAAAGAACAGCTCTAGAGAAGCTAAGGGTCATATGGACAGAAGCAGACAATAAACCCAGTGAGACACATCCCAGTGTAGCCTCCTGTATTTGGTGATGGGTGAAGCAAACAAAGCCTTGCTTGCTTCCAGATCTGTGACCCCTGTCCCCACTTCTCTTCATCTCTCACTGCAGCTGGATATTGCTCTGTGTCTCTCCTACACCCTTTCTGATCTTTCATTCGTCTGATTCCTTCTTCTGATCTCATCCCTGAACTTTTTAGTCTCCTAAACATCTCCAAGCATTTTTTGTAGCATTTTTTAAATTTTCCTTCCTACCCCTTCACCCAATGTAACTGGAGACACACCAGCCCTGCCATGCCAACCCCAGTGCACATTACAGCTGGCCAGGAGGTAGGCTGTGCTGCCTGCCCAGTCACTACACGTTTGCTGACTGCACAAATTATACAAGTGACTGTTGAGCTCAAATGCCTTCCTTCACCAAGAGCACTAATGGTGCTCCAGTTACTAGTTTGCACAAAGACTGCAGGAACATAGTATCCTTCAGACCTCTGTCCTTCTGCCAAATCTATTTTAAATTAGTGAGTGTTTAAAAAAAAAATAAATTTAAATGACATTTGTTAAATTGTGGAAACTGAAAAATGCAGTACGTACAAATGGCTGTCTCCATGCAGAGAGAAATACATTTCATATATACTCTGGCTGTATTTCCATTCTGGTGGTCTTTACCACACATTTGAAGGTAAACAGCCTGACAAGCAGCTTTCTTTTCATATCCAAGAGAAGAATGATGCCGCTTACTCAAATTCTTGCAGCTCTTTCAGCTGTGAGACTCTATTAGCAACCTTTTTTCAACCTTTAACTAACAGTATACTAACCATTTTATAGTTGAATACTAAAACACATCTAAAACAAAATTAAGTTAATCTCAATTGTTTTCATCTGTTTTAACAACAGATTTTATTCACATTTCCTCCAGAAACATGTATTATAAAATTAGGCCAACTAATGGACTATCAAGATGAGTACATGTGTCATTAATTTAAATTTTCCTACACACTTTTTCTTTCACTGGCTGTGGTACCAGGTTTCTAAAACAAAGTTCCTGAAAACAAGGAGCTTGGACAGGGTCTTCAGTTTAAATTGGTGAATGCCTGAATGCAATGAAGCTCTGCTGTTTTACAGCAGATCCAAGAGATGCTGCACACGAAATATTGTGCTTTAAAAAGCAAAGTTGTTACAATTAAATTAGTAATAAAGAAATTACATGAAATTTTCAGGATTACATACAAACCCCTGACAAGTGTGACATATGTGAGGTTTGTCACTGCCCCAATGTGGCTTTACCATGATTCATCAGCCTGCAAGCCAATCCATAACAAATTAGAGAGATTTGTTTGCATCCAGGGTTCAAAAATGGTGGGGTTCAATTGTCAGCAAATCAAATAATAAGGAAGATAAATAGTTGTGATTTTTAAAAGAACCTGCATTATCGATCATACTGTGTGGTTTAATCCAGCTTTGGAATTTGGACAAACAAGCAGCATTTTACATAGCCAGCTGCACATCAAAAGTAATTTTGCAACACAAAAATTTTCTGGCCAGACCTGCCTTTTAGACAGTTATAGATCCCAGTGGAGGCATGGGAAGACCAGAGTTCAAATTCAGTTTACTATGGCAGTTCTCCCAGCTCTGAATCTTAGCCATGTGACTGGCAATGCTTACTATCACCACAGGGGAGTCTTAAAAAGGAAAAGTGGTAGCTCTGACATTCAAAGAAAAAGCAAATACTACCATACGTAAGTCATACAAGAGCAGAATGTTTCTCAGTAGAATTTCAAGCTATTTGTTAGCATTGTACAGGTATCCCTGCTGGAGAATGACAGGAGATGTAGAATAAATATTACTACACAGGAAACTATCAGCTTGTCTGTCTCACTGAGCATGCTCTCAATAAGCCAGGTGCACCCTGAGGAAAAGGTGAGACATACTAAGACATCTGCATTAGTGAGCAGTGTAGCACAACAGAAGTTGGCCTACTGAAGTAACTAACACTGAAGTATCTGTTGAAGTAGCAGTTGCTGCACTGTGAGCATCAAGGATCTGCGCCCCCCCCATATATAGATATATGCCTTCTGAGGGTTTCCGCCTCAGATTTGCTCTACTTTGAGGCTGTGGATGGAACACCAATAAAGTATTTGACATTTGCTTGAATAAGAGGGTTTTCTCTTTTTTTTTATTTGCTGAACTTCAAGTCCTTTTTTTTCCCCAAAGACAATATTATCCAACCAGCTCTATCAATTGCTGTGCATTTTTTACATCAATTATAATTTAGGGACATTTCTGTCTTCTGTTAGCTTTTTCAGTGAATTAATTAATCTGTATGCAGCATCATGAACTCAAACATATAGACTACATGTTTTTATCAATATAACAAATAATTTACCAATTTGGAGTCAAATAAGTGAGCCACAGCACTGCAACCTACTATGGGTCAGATTTACCTCTATAATATATTTCTTATATATCTAAACACCAATAAACAAGTCTAACACAGAGGTAAGCTATCAAGAACTTTAAGACACTATCATCTCTCTCTGCAACTGGAGAGTATCACAGATGAGGAGGAAGAATAAATCTAAATTTAGGATATTGCCATTCTTCCGTGCTAGCTGTTTGTGAGATCAGACAGCCTATATTAAATAAAGCAAGAGTGTCTAAATCTGGCCAGTGCTCAATAAAAGCCAAGAGGAGTACAAATGCTATTGCCATAGAAATTTGCTGAGAAATCAAAATACAGTGTAATAAAGCAAATGGGGTAACGTGATTTGAAAGGAAACACTGTGCAATTATCTAGTTGATTTCTATTTACATTTTTGAGGAAGCTTACATCTTTCTATGCCAAAAACACATGAAATATCAGCAGACTGACAAGATACTTATTTTGTTGCAGTTTTGGGGAACAGTCACCAGTACTGACCCTGTACTGAACCAAACAACCTCTATGTAGATTCCAGTTTTATTCGCTCATACAACTGGAAGTAATGACCTCTTCTCAGCTTTAGCATAATGGTGGTTAAGCATTTAATCCAAAACTCTGGCAATCTAGTAAGCGTATCTAATCACATATTGGAACTAATGCATTCACAGGCTGACCCTGCAATAAGAAACATCATATACTAGCCCTTCTGTCACTTTTGAAACTCTTACTAACTCCTAAATGCAAAATCACAAACTAGAATACATTACTGCTAGTGAACAAGACAGACACTTTCCATCCAACAAATTATTGATATTTTGTACAGGTCTTTTCATACTTAAAGTTACCAAGATACTTTGAAAAGAAATTTAAATAGTGCTATTGTATGGCAGCCAATTTGTACAGCATATGGATAGACTTGGAAAACTCCCTGCAACAATCTTCAGCTTTGCAATTTCTTCACAATTCACCATCCTTCTCAACAGCAATACAACTATCATACAGCCTTGTAAAACAGCGTCTCCAGCTCTGTATTGCAGACTCAGTGACAGCTATGACAATACAGCTTTGGTATTTAAAGGTTTTTTTTCTCTATCAAGAATAAAGGTGAACAAAATGTCCAAAGACTTTCAGAGAAAATAAATTTTTCATCTTTAGGTAACTCTTCACCTCCAGTCAGGCCATCACTAGCTGGTGTCACAGTGACTCCTGTAGAATAAATTGTTGCTTTACCAGTAACTAGCAGGTAAGCGACCATATCAATAAAACTATTGCTATAGTTGCCAGCATTTGTGAAACAGCCAGCCAAGAGTTTAAAGACTGTATGGGCATAAAAAAATGCCCAGAGGTTACATTTCTTCAAATGACTTTTATATTATATGTTAAATCTACACTGCTCAAAGCAAAGTTTAAGAACATCTAAACCTGTTTCAACAAGCTAACTCTAGGTCAAGAAACAATTCTGCTGAACTACCAGTGAGCACTGTACTTGGTTAATTAACCCAACAAAAAGCAGAGTGATTAACCTAGGTAAGTGCCAAATATGGGGAACATTGTACAAACAGTTCTATGAGTATTGAACCTGTTCTGTGTAATCACGAGATACAGGGCTGTCAGTCTGCTATGTGCAGAGTCTAAATTCATATGTAAAATGATGGAAAAGCTGGTCTACACAAGATATGTGCACAATAAAATGATGAATTTTGGCAGGATGGAATTTTAACTTCCAAGTCAAAGCTACAATTGCATTTCTTAAAACCCTTTAAGAGAAATTTCTGACATACAACTTACAAAATCAAAAGTAAGCTATTGCTCCCTATGTACTACCATCCCTTATTTTGAAAATTGTTGCAAAATTTCTTTTCAAGGAGAAAAGCAGTGTGCTATTTTTACCCCTCAGAAAGTTCACAAACCTTGAAGTTATGAAAAAATATTACAAATATTTATCATGTTTTTCATCTAACTGAAATGGTCAACGCTCCCAAACAATAACCATTTGAAAGCAGTAAGCTCATAAGCAAGGCTTCAAGTGCTTCACAGCTCTAGCTACTTGGGTTCCATGCAGTACAAATTTTTATCTGTGCCCAGATTATATCTCAATGATACAGCTTGGCAACTGCACTAGAAAAAGCCATTAAGATGAGAAGGAGTGTCACAAGATCATAGTCCTCAGAAATAAAAATTTTAGCCTATTACTCTACCATAGGTAGTCATCTACCAATCTGATGGGAAAATAAAGCATTTATATTCTTTTTAACAAATAAATGTCCCACTAAGAAAAATGTAATTCAATTTTTTTTTTTAATTCAGAAGACATAAAGAATAGATCATTCTCCACATATTTAAAATTCTATTTTCAGTGGGCAAAATATAGTTTATATACAGTGTACTTAATATTCTTTCAGATTAGAAAAATCTCTGTTTAGAATCACGTCTTCACTGTTCAATGGCAAGAGTCAAGTTGAGCAAACAGGCTCACTGAGGAATTCATAAAGGAAGGAAAGACAAACTTGTTAAGAAGTTAAAGTTAAAAGGAGAATGTATTTTGTTTCATTCCCCTGGTAGCACCACAGCTAAAGGGACTGATGTCCTCATGGGGAAAGCGAAAAGACACCAGTGTGATGAAAGCCCAGAGGGCTAGCAGTGGATAACAACCAAAAGAAATGGCTTAAAGCCATCAGTACATTTCCTTCATTTACAAAAAGAACTTCAATATGTGCTTGAAATGCTTTGTTTTAATGTGTTAGCTGTTCTGCAAAGATCTCCTGATAATACAGAATGTTTCCACAATAAATGTTGGCCAGAACAAGTTTACTCTAGAGTTTTACTCTATCACTGAGCGTTTACAAAATAAAATAAATTTAAATAAGTAAGGTTGGCCAAATTCAAACCACAAATCAGAAAACCACCAAGTAGGACCATCCTCCCTGCCAAGGCTTAATATGACCTAATGGGAGAGCTGTAAGAGGTTAGAGGTGGTTTTTATGTAGCTTCATGTAATATTTGGCAAACCAAAGGGGCTGGGCCAGGACTCCTGATCCTTAAATAAACATTTGATGTAATTTTTTTTCACTTTTTCATCATAATAATACTCTGCATTCTGCCCTCCTATGACCTCAGCCCCTTTTCCCCCGGGTGGGTTGGATTTAGGACCTCCTTCTTCACTTACAAGTGCCATTTGAATCGGTCCCTTCCAGATGTGTTTCACCTCCACCCACAACAGGCCCTGCAGGTCCAGCAAAGTGCAGAGAGGGAAAGGACCGCAGGGAGAAAGAGCTGTGCCCTGGCAGCACATCAGTTGGCTTGCGACTTCTCACTGAGTTTATTATTCATAGCACTGGTGGGAGGGCAGGGGGCAGGGTGACTCACACAACATCTTGTCTAAATTGAAAACCAATACCAATCCACACCCCTGCAACTAAGAAGCAGAGCTGCGGTGGGTCACTGTGGTCAGTTTTGCTTCCAGTGGATGTCTGGACCCCTGGGACTTGCTGCTCGAGGCTAAACAAGTCCCTCGCTATCATTAAAACGAGAAAGAATGACAAGTTTGTCTTTCCTTCCAACACCTTGCAAAAAGCCATCTCCACTGCCTGCTACTTTACATTAATATTTCTGACAGAAGTGACAGTCCAAGTGAAGTCTCTCTTTGTTAATTTGTATGAAACATACAGAGAACTGTATAGGTTGAGAACCGCAGCATTTCAATTTAATGCTCCTCTAATATTATGTAAAATTAAACAACCACCTTACCAGCAGCAATACAAAACTAGAAAAAGCAATGTTATTTAGCCTGAACTGCACATTTCAAATGCAAGTGAACAAAAACATCACAGTCCTAACTACAGATTGAAACTGTAATGTAGTAAGGAAGAAATAAATTGGTACTTTCAGATACTGTTATAGAAAAATACAATAGTTAAACTGTACTGAATTAAACAGTGAAGCATTTGCTTAACAAAGTAGGAGTTAACACACTGCTCCAATCATATTTTAACCTATAAACTTCAGTGGTTTTGCCACCATCAGAAAACTTAAATGTTTCACAATACATGTGTATCTTCGACAGCATTTATGACTCTTTTAACTTGTCAATCTGCCCTGGCTTTCTCTCACTGTTTAACAATTCCTTATACCTCCCCTCAGTGATATTTTTGATGACCAAATACCTAATCCAGTCATCAGCACATGCCACCTTGAAGAGGAAGAGAGCCAAAGTAAAGAACTACACAACACTAGCACCTGAAATAGTTGCTCCCAGCTGGATGGGCATCTGGGATCAAGAGCCATCAGCATTAGTCCAGGGCTGCCAGGGAATGAACTTACTTAAGGAGTTGATAGGAACTTCCTGGGATGCTCAAGGTTGTTTCAGTCACCTGGAGTGAATTAACTGCAAGGAGGACAATAGGAAATGGTCCTGCCAGTGGTCCTGATGCTGCAACTTCTACCTCCCATGAGCTCCTTCAGGCCTGTGATCCAACAGGGAGGAGATGCTCCATGTTTCCTGCTCAAGAGTGCCACAGTGGCCCCAAGTGGTAAATAAGGAAAACTTCAAGCAGAAACCTCCAAGTCTTCCTGTGGCAGAGCCAAATCCTAAATTAAAGGAATGTGTGACAAAGCTGCCAAAAGTGTGACACTTGGCAGCTCTCCCAGCTGCCTTCTACTACTTCCCTTCTAGCCCCCAAAGTATCTGTGATGTGAGTAAGGGGCACTCTTAAGTAGTTGCTGGCCCTTTCTTACTGCAACTGCTTGGAAGAGGACTCTTGGCTTCTTTGGGCGTCACTGGGTTAAGGTAGAGAATGTGGCTCCTGGGCCCTCTGCCCAACTCCTATTCAGATGGTGGAAAGCAGCACAGGAGATGGCTGGCTCTTTCTGAATTGAGTAAAGCTTCTAACAAAATTAAACTCCTTTCTTCACAAAGCTACACAGAAGAAAATAAAGCATCAGCCAAAAATCTCTGCCCTTGCTTTCTCCCAACTCTTATGTCTGTTGTAGTTAACTCCCAATGAACAATACACCAGCTAAGGACGGGGATATCTGCCTCTCTTCACATCTGTGTCACAAACCAGAGTCCACCCTGAGGTACTGACTGTGCCTTCACAACCTTCTTTCAGTACCTTCAATCCTAACACCTTGGAACTGAAATACATAGGCTTTATGTGTGTTTCTCCGTGGATAGCACACTCGCTCTTCACCCAAGTCACAAAAGCCATAATTAGAGGGAAATCTCTCCCACCTCACCCTTGCTTATAAACTGTTTCCATCTGGCTAAAATTAAGTTAAAATTCTTTCTTCTCAGCTTAAATCGATATTTCTAATATTTCATTTCCAGAGAGGAGGGAAAAACCAGCAAATTACCAAAGTGTTTCATATTATGTTACATTCCCCATTGAACTGAACATCTCATTGACTCCTTTCCACATCAGGTTAATTGTATTTTACCCACTAAGGCTGAAGTGCAAAAATATGCCATCTTTTACCCCAAAAGTAGAGCACTGTACAAATACACAGGTATTGAATCAACACAGCTAGCTAAAAAGCAATGGAAAATTACCATTTAGATATTCAAAAGACACCTCAGAGGCGCAGAATAAAACTGGAAATGTATCACACCTAAGTTATCAAAAGGATAATTTAATTATTCAAAATCTAATTTTAATTGGCACAGATACATACAAAGTGTATAAGATGTTCAAAATGGGTGGGCAATACTTTCACATCTTACTGATACCAGGAGGCGAACAGGCATATGATTACCAAAAAGGAAGCACTATTTCTTGGTTACTCTTGCAGTTCTTCAGATTGTCCCACCCTGCTACCAACCTGAGAGCACTCTGTTGAATTTAAGGTATCTGACATACCAAGTAGCACTCTGAACTAACAGAAGCTCTTTAATTTGTAATTTTGTACAGACCAGAAGACAGAGCTTGGTCTAAGGATTTAGGTTCTTATCCCTACTGAGTAGTGGGCTAATTGTGTGAAATCAGTCGAGTCAATTAATCCTTGTAGTAATCCCTACTAGTAAAATGCTACCTTTTGTGACCTGAGATATAGTTATTCCTGAAGTGACCCAAGGAATTTACAAATATGTTTAAAGTTGACAGGGCTATGTTAGGGATATTTTATATTTCTAAACTACAGGAAGATATTTAGAGAGAAGATTAGATATACTGAGACTCAAAGTCATTCTTTAAGTAGCCTATTACTAAAAAGACCATTCAGCAAGTTGTAGGCCAGAGTAAGTCAATTTGTTTCATATGACAGATGTCTCTCTGACAATGAGGCACTTCACACATTTAATTTACATGTGTTTTAGTATGAAATTCCTAACTGCATCTTGTCAATGTATTTTTAAGAAAAGTTGAGTTAACAGGGAAATGCACAGAATCTAGTAATTTAGTCATTGGAGACAATCATTTATCTGCTGGAAAGTAACTATGGAAAACCACACATTTTTCCTTTTCCAGAATTCTGGGTCTCCTTTTGGATCTGGAAACCAGAAACCAAAGGTTTTTATTCCTACCTTTAATCCCTAAAGAAATAACTATACAAAGTAATTGTACAGGATATTCATATTCCTCACAGTTCTGTAAACAAAGCCACTTTCCATCTTCCTAAATTCAGAGACTTCACACAAAAGTTAAGGCTGCTGTTTTCCACCAGTCTATCTTCCACTTAGCAACATAAATTCCTTAGGAGCATAACTCTGCTGAAATACTCAAGCTCTATTTGCCTGATTCTGCATCTCAGGAGTCATTCCTTTCTGAGAGAGATCTCAAAATGGAAAATTGGCCCTCTCAATCAAGACCTGACCACTGGCCTTCCAAAGAGTGTTCAGAGCCTAGCAGAAAGCTGCCTCACTAGAACTAGAAATGGGAAACTGGAAACGGAATCATTTTTCTTGTGCATCCATTTTTTCCCGTAGCATTGTTTGAAGTACTTAAAAACTATCTTCTTGTAAGTTAATGATCTTTTATTAAACATGGAGTTAGGGATTTTTCTTTCAGAAGAAATTATAAATTTTTATAAAATGGAGGAAATTCAAAGTTTGGAGGAAATGGGATATTAAGGATTAATTCTCAAATATAACGTTAAGAATACACCAGCCTGGACTCAGGTCTTTTATGAACTGTTGTTTAATGTTCATCCACAAAGAATATTATCATTTGGGTGAAAAGCAGCCTACCTACCAGCACACAGTACAGGTGCCTCCTATTAATTCACTTGATTTCAGAACCTTGAAAACCACAACAGCTGAGATTGCTACTTACAAATCACCCACACACAGTAACTCCAGAAGAGTGTGAAAGTACTGATTATCATTACACAGCCTGCTATTCTATCAGAGCACATGAAAAACAGGGACAGAGAACAGCCATTTTTTACAAGTGCAAAGAGCAATCAAATCTGCTTAAACACAGGGATTTTGTAGAACAGGATCAGACACTTAAAAGACTATTGCTATTCTACACATCTCAAACAAAAGCAGTTCGGCAACACAGCAGTACCATAATTGAATCAGGGGCCCTGTCAGAAAATTATTGAATAGCTGAAGCATTAGGTATTTTTTAATTTATTATATTTTGTGACCAAACTGGCAACTGCAGAGGGGTGGGACTATATTACACTGCAATAAAAACCTCATAAAACATTTAAACAAACTCACACATCTGCAGAAATGGGAGGTATTATGTAATGTAAGTCATTGCTAAAATCACCTCTCACCCTAGTAGCTGCTGCAGGAGCAATGTTCAGTTTAAAGTGCCTTTGTGGTTTCTCACTCACCCTTTACCCCCAGTACATTCACTCTTATGCATGGATATTATAGAGAAAAGTGACACTCTGTTTTTGGGGGTGGTTTGGTCCTTATTTAAAAAAAAAAAAAAAGGGAGGGGTAAAAAAAATAAAAACCATGAACAAGCCTGGAATGTTTTTAGTTTCAAACAACCAAGTGTAGAGGCAAAGCAGATCCAAATTTCACTATCTTACTCCCCATAGTAAGGAAGTCTTGGATACAAGTCTTTAACTAATATCTAACAACCTCCAAAGGATTTCTCCGAATTTAATAAAGAATATTCCATGGACAAATTCTTGACCTGCATCCTAGGCTGGCATTCTTATTGTGTTTGTTCTTAGAAAATTTAACAACAGCTCTACAGTGTTACTTTTGCAGATTGCCAGAAAGCTTATGTCTCAATTATATGCAAATGCAGATGATAATGTGTGAGGTAGGATCCACAATTTCACTCAAGGGACTACCTCAAAACCAGTCCAACAATCAACAATCCTTCATCCAAACCACAAAAGACAATGCAAGATGAGTGCTTGGAATGTTTAAAAAAATTATGGCCTCCAGATTGTTTGAAGGCAGTCAGGAATGTATACTGAGGACTCATTAGAGTTCCTCCCTGGCTGCTCTCTTCACTGCAGCATATTCAGATCAGCTCCCAAAAGGCCCTTGATGAAATATTAAATTACTGAGCTGGAAAAAACAAATATCTTCAAAGTTTCATTTCTTTCATTCTTGATTTCATACTGACCTACTCTGAGACATGACACAACATGGGATATGGAACACTCTGCAATACAAAACAGCCTAACCACCACCTTTCCGACTATTGAAAATACGGTTCTTTTTGCCAGCTGGAAGCTGAGCAGGAGCTTTATAAAATTGTGAAATCCTTTGTAGCCTGGTGTTTTATGTGGAGAGATATTATCTTAGCATACTGAAAACTTCCATGCACTTTGTTAATTCACTTTTCTCTCCAGATTTTACCTTCTAACTTAAAATCACATTCTTGTTATAAAAATGTAGACCGATAGTACTCTGTAAGTGGCATTATATGCTTATTCCTCCTCTCCTAGCAATATCTCATTATTAAGAGTATTCTAGCACAGGATCAAAAGAAGGTGATGAATGCCTGAAAAATTCTATATGTAACAGTGATTTCTAGGCTGCTAAACTCTTCCTGAAAACAAAAACAAAAATTCAAATGCAACAATCTCTTCCTAACTTTGAAAACATTTTTTCAGAGCTATTATAAGAAAACAAGCCATGTATTAAAAAATCCTATGTAAGTAGGTAAGCTACCAGGACCATTTTGAATAATATATGAAAGGATAAACTTACACAGTGTCCCTTGTTTACCAATCTACTGTAAAATCACTTTGTGATCCTGGAGTTCTGAACCTTTTTATGGTATTTTGATAAAGGAGTTCCAGCTTTAACAGTTTATCTGATGAAACCAGATAAGCTCTTCTTTGAGACTCTTCCTCTTAAATCCCCAATAGTTTGTTCCAAAGTCAAGTGAGCTCTTGGCTTCACTCCATTACATATAGTGTAACTGAGACACCCGGGGGCAACACTTTGAGTATGAGGGGCATTCACAACATCTGCATTGGGGAGTTCTGACTGAAGGCTTTTCAATGCCTGTGATTGGTAAAGCTCAATTTCTCCTTCAAGTGGTTTTGAAAGATCAACGTACACTCAAAATTACAGCATAAAGGTCCCATAAAATAAGCTCCTGGTCTTACAGTTTTGGGAGCTAGCCTAGCTGGACTCCAGAGGGAATGTGTTATCTCTACTCAATCCTTTAAGAAGATCTTTGCCAGAACGGTTCCCTCAAAAATTTAAAATAGCTCTGGACTAGTCATAGCTTCAGCAGTTTATAAAGGCATTTAAGGAACCAGTATGCAGGTTTGGGAGTACAACAGCTTAGCAATACTGTCGCCATCAGAACTTCTTTCCTTCCTTCTTCCCAACCCTATCTAAAAGCAGTCATGGTGAATGTTTATGAAAACAAAACAAACAAAAACAACCAAGTAAAAGAAATAGGCAAGCATAAGTGACACTTCTCAGACACACTCTCCATGTCTAGTCATGTGTGATTTAGTTTCTGGTTTATTCATGTCATCCCCCTTTCCTTTTTAAAGGACCATTAAAAACAATTTGCAGCTCATATACTGCTTATTGTACTATAGAACAAATTACAGTGATGTATTTCCTGAATGGAAATGGGCAATTTACAGTTCATGATCATGTAGATATGTGTCTGTATGTGCATATACATCTATTAAAAAAATATCAGTCAACAGATAACACAATACAAAAATTCCCCTGAATTATGTAAAATAATCATGAAAAGTATAGTTCCAAAACTCGATCCACAATAACTTAATTTAAAACCTGATGTCAGCTGAGAAGTCTTGTGCTAGCTTCAGTGTGATTGGGGTCCAAAAATTTGGGAGATGATGCACAACACAACTATTACATCTTAACTAATTTGATAGTAATGCATGCTCAAGTTATCTCAATGAACTGCTAACACTCTTAACAGACAACAGTCACAGTGTTTGCTTATCTGTGGATAAACTAGTATTTTTTTATTTCATTAAAATGAAGTTAAAGTAATTAGTCATTGGCTCCCACTTTCTGTTGGGAAGGTCACTTTTTTAAACAGTGCAAGCTCAGGAAGTAAATGCCATTTACAAAACTCTGTTTTACTAATTTAGAAATCACACAGTTCTGACAAACATTGTGGGAATTACTTAATGACAATTTTAGTTGCACTACTGACTTCTGTGAAACTTATTCTGCAAAACATGTATGAGTAACAAAGTGCAAACTGTTATTGTTTAGGTTAGTATACCAAGAGCAAGCAACTTTAATCATAAGCTGAAGCATTCAGTATCACAATGTCTTCTACATGGTCCTGCAAAGTTCTCTGGAAGAATAAGACAAAATACTCACACAGATGTAATTTAAGTTTTAAAATTTTTACATACCTCTAATATAATTAGAAGTGAAATGCTACAGAAAAAGAGAGCCTGCTTGATTTCCCCTCCCTCTAATAATAAGAGAAAATCATGTGAGTTGAAAAGATTAAAAACCAAAACTCTGCTAAGTCACAAATGGACTTCAACAACTATTTCACTTTCTATTATTTTATATTACAGTATGAATAACCTGAAAAATGCTATGTTTGAAGACTTACTGAATAAACCACTGTAAAAACTGCAGTTCATCAAACAATGTTCATGACACACATCTTCTTGTATCAGCCTCTTTACTATTATTTACACAGAATTCTAGGAGAATGATACAGCACAATGATACCACAATGCCTCTTCCACTCAGAACTATTAAAAATGTTTACTTTACAGCATTTTTAAAAATAACAGTTTTGGTCCTACCCTTTGAGTGGAAACAACCCCAAGCACACTATCACCGACAAAACCCCCTAACTCTGAAAGCTGTTTTTTTCAGCATTAGCAAAGTGTAGCCTAACAGTGCCTGTACTGTAGTCTTGAATGAAAGTAATCACTTTTCTGTACTTTTCCTATGACAAATTTATTTTTCCTATATGCTTTTACTGGCTGGTGCAGCTGGCATGGCTTGACTGACAATGAGCCAGAAAGATGTGAGCGTAGGGAAAACTCACAGCTCTCTCAGCTGTTGGCACAGTGGAGGGTAAGAGCACAGCAGAAGTGATGCATTCAAGCAGAGCCCTGTGAGTTAGTGTTACCTGCCTGCCAGCTTCTGAACACCACTGGCAGCGCATGCAACGCGGATTATTCATACCCTTGTAAACTAGGAGCTGGTGTTGGAAACTAACTGCACAGAAAAACGTAACTAAAAGTTGTAAGTATTCATCAACCCAAGGAGCAACTGAGCACTGTTAATCAATCCCAGCATTTTACAAGGTGCAGTAAGTTGGTCGGCAAACTAAAATGCATCATGAATCGTACATAAAACCTTTTGTGAGGGACATTAACAGCACATCTAATGTTTTACTTCATATTGTCAGCAGAATAGCTCTCTTAGGACACCAATCTCATGTGTTCGTACCATTTGGGGGACCATCTTTGAATCACAATGCTATAGTTGAGTTTTATGAAGGTGATCTTAATTCCACCTACCTACACTGAAGGTGATATGATGCCAAAGGAAATACCAAAGTTGGTGGTACCGAATAATAAATTCATATGACAACTCATACTAAACCTCCAGAGTCCCAGTTCAGTGCTTGCTGGGAATATTGAAAGCATCACTACCTACCTTTAATTTGAAGACAACATTGAAAGAAATTTTGTGAATGTTCATTCATGCATATGAAGCAGAAATTTTAAAATATTTCTCTACTAAACCAGTTCCTCTGCTTTCTAAACAAATCTTACTTATGTACTTACCTTTAGAAAATCAACTTAGGAAAACCTCAGGAGTACTGAAAACATACCTTAAAGAATTATTCTCATACTTTCAAAAAAGGAGGGTAAATCTCATTGTCAGATAAAACAAAAAGCACTTTGGAATCAATGAAGCTGAATAAGAATACATCCATGATTTGCATGATTGAAGCAAGCCCAGCAGACATGGTAATGACACAGGGCCATGTTACAGGAGATAGCACAAACCTACAAGCCAGATAAGACAATTACCCAGTCCAACAAATGCCCATACTTTTAAAGCCGCTTTCTTTTGACTTCAGGGTATCTCAGTAAGCTAAAAAATGCAGGAGAAAAGAAAAAAGCTTTCTGTAACCAGAAAATACATTTCTAGAAGAATGTAACTCAGTAATTGCTGACGTAGACATGGACAGAACACACAGGTTAGGNTCTGCAAAACATGTATGAGTAACAAAGTGCAAACTGTTATTGTTTAGGTTAGTATACCAAGAGCAAGCAACTTTAATCATAAGCTGAAGCATTCAGTATCACAATGTCTTCTACATGGTCCTGCAAAGTTCTCTGGAAGAATAAGACAAAATACTCACACAGATGTAATTTAAGTTTTAAAATTTTTACATACCTCTAATATAATTAGAAGTGAAATGCTACAGAAAAAGAGAGCCTGCTTGATTTCCCCTCCCTCTAATAATAAGAGAAAATCATGTGAGTTGAAAAGATTAAAAACCAAAACTCTGCTAAGTCACAAATGGACTTCAACAACTATTTCACTTTCTATTATTTTATATTACAGTATGAATAACCTGAAAAATGCTATGTTTGAAGACTTACTGAATAAACCACTGTAAAAACTGCAGTTCATCAAACAATGTTCATGACACACATCTTCTTGTATCAGCCTCTTTACTATTATTTACACAGAATTCTAGGAGAATGATACAGCACAATGATACCACAATGCCTCTTCCACTCAGAACTATTAAAAATGTTTACTTTACAGCATTTTTAAAAATAACAGTTTTGGTCCTACCCTTTGAGTGGAAACAACCCCAAGCACACTATCACCGACAAAACCCCCTAACTCTGAAAGCTGTTTTTTTCAGCATTAGCAAAGTGTAGCCTAACAGTGCCTGTACTGTAGTCTTGAATGAAAGTAATCACTTTTCTGTACTTTTCCTATGACAAATTTATTTTTCCTATATGCTTTTACTGGCTGGTGCAGCTGGCATGGCTTGACTGACAATGAGCCAGAAAGATGTGAGCGTAGGGAAAACTCACAGCTCTCTCAGCTGTTGGCACAGTGGAGGGTAAGAGCACAGCAGAAGTGATGCATTCAAGCAGAGCCCTGTGAGTTAGTGTTACCTGCCTGCCAGCTTCTGAACACCACTGGCAGCGCATGCAACGCGGATTATTCATACCCTTGTAAACTAGGAGCTGGTGTTGGAAACTAACTGCACAGAAAAACGTAACTAAAAGTTGTAAGTATTCATCAACCCAAGGAGCAACTGAGCACTGTTAATCAATCCCAGCATTTTACAAGGTGCAGTAAGTTGGTCGGCAAACTAAAATGCATCATGAATCGTACATAAAACCTTTTGTGAGGGACATTAACAGCACATCTAATGTTTTACTTCATATTGTCAGCAGAATAGCTCTCTTAGGACACCAATCTCATGTGTTCGTACCATTTGGGGGACCATCTTTGAATCACAATGCTATAGTTGAGTTTTATGAAGGTGATCTTAATTCCACCTACCTACACTGAAGGTGATATGATGCCAAAGGAAATACCAAAGTTGGTGGTACCGAATAATAAATTCATATGACAACTCATACTAAACCTCCAGAGTCCCAGTTCAGTGCTTGCTGGGAATATTGAAAGCATCACTACCTACCTTTAATTTGAAGACAACATTGAAAGAAATTTTGTGAATGTTCATTCATGCATATGAAGCAGAAATTTTAAAATATTTCTCTACTAAACCAGTTCCTCTGCTTTCTAAACAAATCTTACTTATGTACTTACCTTTAGAAAATCAACTTAGGAAAACCTCAGGAGTACTGAAAACATACCTTAAAGAATTNTCACACCAGAGCCAAGCGAAGCAAGCCCAGCAGACATGGTAATGACACAGGGCCATGTTACAGGAGATAGCACAAACCTACAAGCCAGATAAGACAATTACCCAGTCCAACAAATGCCCATACTTTTAAAGCCGCTTTCTTTTGACTTCAGGGTATCTCAGTAAGCTAAAAAATGCAGGAGAAAAGAAAAAAGCTTTCTGTAACCAGAAAATACATTTCTAGAAGAATGTAACTCAGTAATTGCTGACGTAGACATGGACAGAACACACAGGTTAGGATCAAAAGTGCTTTCTTTCTGGAATAGGCAATGACAGCAAACAGGATGAATATGGCACTACCTGACTAGCCCCAGGTTAGTTTTAAGAAGCTCTGGCCAAAACCTGCATTTAATACAGTATATTTAAGATTCAGAAATGTAGTAGATGAAAAGGAATAACAGGGAGGAATATAAAGGGATCTTCTGCAATTACAGTCAAGTAGATACCAAAGCTAGAAGTAGAAAAGCTTTAGAAACTTCACTATTGGTGATCTTTTTGAGAAGCGGAAAATGACAAGTAAGTTCTGTGGCAAGGAGTTTATTTTAATGGAACAGCAGTAAAAGAAATGACACAGTGGAGCATTTTGTGTGGTCCTGTTCGTATTTTCACTGGATGGACAGAGTGCTGATTCCACCATAAGCTTTTATTAACAGCCAAATCCGACAAAATATGATTTTAAGCTAAAATATATACATATATAAATTGTTTATTATTTAAATTTCAAAACAAGCATAGCATTCAGACTAAGAACTAAGCTCTTGCCAATTTTATAGAACATAACACTACCAAGGTTATATATCAGTCTAAACATTTTCTCGGTGTACTGTGATGAGAAAACAGTTAGGGTCTTTCCCTCCCCCTTTTCTTAAACATACTCCTCCCTAAAAACTGTGGGTTTTGGGGTTAGAGAAATGCAATGCTTAATTCCAAAATTCTCACAATGTTTCTACTCTCAGTTGGCCTCACTTTCTAACCAAATTTTGCAAACAGCCAAATGTTTAAGAACTTAAAGCTATGAAGAATGTACGAATGGCAGGATCAAGTAAAACCACAAATACCCTTTAGTTCAACAACCTGTGCCTGAGCTCCTGGGAAGTATCCACAGTGTCCTTAGATATTTTCAAACACTTCCCAGTGTTTTGGGGGGTGCTCTGAACTGCAACCCCTCCATTTCCTTGTTTGTCCATCTTTGATACTTTGAACCTAACACTCCTTCCTTTTATTACATTTGTTGTCCCCTGTAGTCATGTAATTTCTCCATGCTTTTGTTTCCCTGATCCCTTTCCTCTTTTCTAAGCAAAAGTTCTTTGGTTGTGCCAGGGCTTGACCCCATCCTGTTCCTAAAAAGGAACTGCTATAGACCAATACCAGCAAGCAAATGCCCAGGNACAATGAGCCAGAAAGATGTGAGCGTAGGGAAAACTCACAGCTCTCTCAGCTGTTGGCACAGTGGAGGGTAAGAGCACAGCAGAAGTGATGCATTCAAGCAGAGCCCTGTGAGTTAGTGTTACCTGCCTGCCAGCTTCTGAACACCACTGGCAGCGCATGCAACGCGGATTATTCATACCCTTGTAAACTAGGAGCTGGTGTTGGAAACTAACTGCACAGAAAAACGTAACTAAAAGTTGTAAGTATTCATCAACCCAAGGAGCAACTGAGCACTGTTAATCAATCCCAGCATTTTACAAGGTGCAGTAAGTTGGTCGGCAAACTAAAATGCATCATGAATCGTACATAAAACCTTTTGTGAGGGACATTAACAGCACATCTAATGTTTTACTTCATATTGTCAGCAGAATAGCTCTCTTAGGACACCAATCTCATGTGTTCGTACCATTTGGGGGACCATCTTTGAATCACAATGCTATAGTTGAGTTTTATGAAGGTGATCTTAATTCCACCTACCTACACTGAAGGTGATATGATGCCAAAGGAAATACCAAAGTTGGTGGTACCGAATAATAAATTCATATGACAACTCATACTAAACCTCCAGAGTCCCAGTTCAGTGCTTGCTGGGAATATTGAAAGCATCACTACCTACCTTTAATTTGAAGACAACATTGAAAGAAATTTTGTGAATGTTCATTCATGCATATGAAGCAGAAATTTTAAAATATTTCTCTACTAAACCAGTTCCTCTGCTTTCTAAACAAATCTTACTTATGTACTTACCTTTAGAAAATCAACTTAGGAAAACCTCAGGAGTACTGAAAACATACCTTAAAGAATTATTCTCATACTTTCAAAAAAGGAGGGTAAATCTCATTGTCAGATAAAACAAAAAGCACTTTGGAATCAATGAAGCTGAATAAGAATACATCCATGATTTGCATGATTGAAGCAAGCCCAGCAGACATGGTAATGACACAGGGCCATGTTACAGGAGATAGCACAAACCTACAAGCCAGATAAGACAATTACCCAGTCCAACAAATGCCCATACTTTTAAAGCCGCTTTCTTTTGACTTCAGGGTATCTCAGTAAGCTAAAAAATGCAGGAGAAAAGAAAAAAGCTTTCTGTAACCAGAAAATACATTTCTAGAAGAATGTAACTCAGTAATTGCTGACGTAGACATGGACAGAACACACAGGTTAGGATCAAAAGTGCTTTCTTTCTGGAATAGGCAATGACAGCAAACAGGATGAATATGGCACTACCTGACTAGCCCCAGGTTAGTTTTAAGAAGCTCTGGCCAAAACCTGCATTTAATACAGTATATTTAAGATTCAGAAATGTAGTAGATGAAAAGGAATAACAGGGAGGAATATAAAGGGATCTTCTGCAATTACAGTCAAGTAGATACCAAAGCTAGAAGTAGAAAAGCTTTAGAAACTTCACTATTGGTGATCTTTTTGAGAAGCGGAAAATGACAAGTAAGTTCTGTGGCAAGGAGTTTATTTTAATGGAACAGCAGTAAAAGAAATGACACAGTGGAGCATTTTGTGTGGTCCTGTTCGTATTTTCACTGGATGGACAGAGTGCTGATTCCACCATAAGCTTTTATTAACAGCCAAATCCGACAAAATATGATTTTAAGCTAAAATATATACATATATAAATTGTTTATTATTTAAATTTCAAAACAAGCATAGCATTCAGACTAAGAACTAAGCTCTTGCCAATTTTATAGAACATAACACTACCAAGGTTATACATCAGTCTAAACATTTTCTCGGTGTACTGTGATGAGAAAACAGTTAGGGTCTTTCCCTCCCCCTTTTCTTAAACATACTCCTCCCTAAAAACTGTGGGTTTTGGGGTTAGAGAAATGCAATGCTTAATTCCAAAATTCTCACAATGTTTCTACTCTCAGTTGGCCTCACTTTCTAACCAAATTTTGCAAACAGCCAAATGTTTAAGAACTTAAAGCTATGAAGAATGTACGAATGGCAGGATCAAGTAAAACCACAAATACCCTTTAGTTCAACAACCTGTGCCTGAGCTCCTGGGAAGTATCCACAGTGTCCTTAGATATTTTCAAACACTTCCCAGTGTTTTGGGGGGTGCTCTGAACTGCAACCCCTCCATTTCCTTGTTTGTCCATCTTTGATACTTTGAACCTAACACTCCTTCCTTTTATTACATTTGTTGTCCCCTGTAGTCATGTAATTTCTCCATGCTTTTGTTTCCCTGATCCCTTTCCTCTTTTCTAAGCAAAAGTTCTTTGGTTGTGCCAGGGCTTGACCCCATCCTGTTCCTAAAAAGGAACTGCTATAGACCAATACCAGCAAGCAAATGCCCAGGGAAGACTGTAAGACGCAATCAATGGTATTTCACCTAGTATTACAGAAAGCTCCATCAATTTATGACCTAATATCTTCTGTATTTCATAATTTTCAATGGATTTTTATTCCATTAATTTGTTCAATTGTGTTTAACAACCATGCAAGCTTTAAATGCCTAAAACCTGCCACAGTCAAGTGCTATGCAGTGCAAATACAACTTTGAGAAAAAACATTCTTGTTATTTTGAACCTCTCCTCTGCTGAAATAACTTTATATCCACCCATTCTTGTACCAAAAAAAGACACTGGGGAGAAAAAAAAAATCGATTTGCACTTCATAATACTCATTATTTTAATCAGTTAATTTGACAGTGCTCAGTTTTTTGCAAACTGCTTTTCAACACATGTGAAACAACAAATTACATTCAATGAAGATATTGTCTTGAGGTAGCACTCCTCTATCCCAACTCATCTACCCAGATGGTAATAGGAGCTAATATGAAATAGGTGGGGAAAGACTTTATGCCTTAAATATCTTCCAGGATGAACTGACTTTTTTCTAGCTGGTTTCATTTTGGTTTGAGTGCTGCAGGATCACAGGAACAGAAAAAGGCAACATATTATTAGATTTGTCTTTGTCAAGTACTTCCTTGCCTTGGGCAGGGAAATCCTGAGAGCCCTGATGTGCAGTATTAACTCTTGTATTTGAAGGTCAGATAGATAAAGTACCGTACTTTGAGACAATAAAGAAGGCTGTCTAGCAAAGAGAACCTTGCATGAGAGAAGCTGCTGCTTTTTTAGCAGTTTTGAACAGATTGGGCAAGTCACAACCATACACCAGCAATCAAGAATCATCCGTCAAAGCCCAAAGACCTGCAGGTTGAAACCCAGTGAAACGCCAGGGAAGATAAGAAAGAACTAAAGTTTAGTCATTGGAGAGCTTGAAGAACAAGAGTGAGTCTGGCTCCCACAAGTAGTTAAGGCAAGCTGGGCAGGAGGAGTGTACTTTGCTGCTTTTATTACCGCACGGACTGCACGGTAGGGAAGCAGATTCACAGCGTGGTGCTACACACAGTGGTTGGTTATAACTAAGAGAGCTCGCTCTGTGACAGTGCTACTCTCACACAAATCTCTGGTGTAAGCTACAAACAAGTATAAAAGAGCAGAGATATTTCCAACACAAATGCCCCTGATAGACTATACCTGTATAGAAAGCTACTTCAACTACTCTGGGGAAGCAAATAAATTATTTTTAAAACTCTTTGACTCTATAAATCCCAAATGAAAACAGCTCTTCTCTGTACTGAAGCTTAGCTAGTTGCTATAGACAACAAATTCTAAACTAAATGGGAAGGTCCACACAAAGTGACAAAGCACGTTGCCCAGAAGACAATATTTGGTGAAATGCGAGCCATTACTCAGGGTTAATCCCCTCACAAACCCCTTCTGAGTTTCTCAAAACTTAGCCAAATTGTGACACTTTGAGCTGAAATTTCCCATACCAGCTGTCTGCCTCAGGCTGAATTTATTTTGGAAAACTCCAGCCAAAACTATTCAGCCATTTCAGAGAAATACTCTCACAATCTTGTATTTGGAAACTTTTAGCACTCTAATGCTTTACAGCAGAGTTGACAATGACAGCCAAAATCAGAAAAAAATCTCTCCCCTGTGCTCTCCATCTCATCATCTTTCTGCTTCAGCAGGATGGGAATAGAACTAACAGAGTATGTTTTATGCAATATGAGGAAGAAGTATGTGGTATTAGTTAGGACCAGCTGGGAAAGGAAGGAAAATCTTCAGGATCAGGGGGAGGGAGGTTGGAGAAACATGAAGGAAATGAAAGGAAAGTGGAGGGAAAACTGGGGAAACAGGAATGGGTGAAGCAGTGTCTGGAGTTGACAACTTCTAGCACAATCTGGGGCTGCCACCAGAAGCCAGCGAAATGGACTAAGTGAATGTAAGCTTTTGTCTCCAATATAAGTTAATTACTTTGGGTTTCATTTTTTTTG